>PVHP010004813.1:0-69076 GCA_004024765.1 Zapus hudsonius | reverse complement strand
TTTTTTTTTTTGGTTTTTCGAGGTAGGGTCTCGCTCTAGCCCAGGCTGACCTGGAATTCACTATGTAGTCTCAGGGTGGCCTTGAACTCATGGTGATTCTCCTACCTCTGCCTCCCGAGTGCTGGGATTAAAGCCGTGCACCACCATGCCCGGGCTGTTTTTTTGTCTTTTTGAGGTAGGGTCTCACTTGAGCCCAGGCTGACCTAGAACTCACTCTATAGCCCAGGCTGGCTTCGAACTCACAGAGATCCTCTTACCTCTGCCTCCTGAGTGCTGGGATTAAAGGCGTGTGCCTACTGCACCCTGCCAGATAATTTTATCTCTTTTTTTTTTTTTCTTTCGAGGTAGGGTCTTACTCTAGCCCAGGCTGACCTGGAATTCACTATGTAGTCTCAAGGTGGCCTCGAACTCATGATGATCCTCCTACCTCTGCTTCCCAAATGCTGGGACTAAAGACTCTATGCAATAGAGTTTCCAAGCTTGTATGTCTGCAGGGGGCCTGTGGAGGCCCTGATCCCTGTCCTCAGGGAGGCTGGTGAGCTAGAGCCCACAGGGCAGGGCAGTGGTTTATGGGCCTTGACTCCCTGGTGGGTCCACATGGCTGCCACCTCCCTGGGTACCATGGGTACCATCTTACCAATACGACCCCTTTCCACATCAGCAGACTCCCTCAGGTAGCTGCTTAAACAGGTGACTTCTGAGCCCTAGACTCAGGCACCTGCCTGTCTAGCATGAAGTGCCTTGTCTTCAGCACACATACTGCTCTGTCTCATGAGGCACAGAAAACTAGTGTCCTGTGCTTTCCCACTGGCCTGCTCAAGCGCGGGCCTCACCACAGGGCCCTGCAGCTCCCCTGGGGGAGGCTTTGAAGGAGGTTCACACATCTTCAAGAACTACAGAAAAGGAAACCCACCTGCTTCAGGGGTCTTTGAGTCCTTTGTTTTCCATTTGGGGAAACTGAGGCCCAGAAAGGTTGGGGGCCTACAGTAAGCTTAGGCAGTCAGCTCAGTACTTCCCCTGATGCCAAGCTGGGGGAACAGGTAAGTGGAGGACAATCCCTGTGCTGAGCTCCCTCAGGGCTTCATGGAGGAGCAGCCCCAAAGCCACTGAAATAAAGCCACCCTGATGTGTCCCAAGCAAGGCAGGGCACGTAGCAGTGGTCAGTTAGAGAACCATTCACTGTTGAGTGTTCAGCCAGCAGGGATAAGGGGGACAGGTCAGGGGTCCAGGGCTGGGGGCCAACACCCTTTCTCCACTACCCACTGTGCAAAGGTCTCATTCTTACAGTGGCAAGGTCAGACAGGTGACAAAGAATAAAGCTAGATAAAAGAGATGTTAAGCCCGGCGTGGTGGCGCACACCTTTGATCCCAGCACTCAGGAGGCAGAGGTAGGAGGATCGTTGTGAGTTCAAGGCCAGCCTGAGACTACATAGCGAATTCCAGGTCAGCCTGGGCTAGAGCAAGACTCTACTTTGAAAAACCGAGAGAGAGAGAGAGAGAGAGAGAGAGAGAGAGAGAGAGAGAGAGAGAGAGAGAGAGAGAGAGAGAGAGAGAGAGAGACAGAGACACAGAGACACAGAGAGAGAGAGGATGTTAAGAGGTAGTAGAGGGACCGGCCTGGCTTCAATTCTCTAGTAGGTCCCATGTAAAAGCTAGATGCGCAAAGTGGCACATGTGTCTGGAGTTTGTTTGCAGTGGCTGGAGGCCCTGGCAACCCATTCCTGCCGCTCTCCCCCATCTGCTTGCTAGTAAGTAAATAAAATATGTTTTTAAAAGAGGTGGTAGAGAGGCTGGGGAGATGGCTCCGTGGTTTAAGGCACTTGCTTGCAAAGCCTATTGGTCCAGGTTCAATTTCCCAGCCACCCAGCTGAACTGGCATTCATTTGCAGCACATACACACACACACACACACACACACACACACACACACACACACACACACACACAGTATCGACCATGACCAACGTTAATGGCATTTGCATTCTGGATTTTTCCAGCAGCACCAAGACAGCTAATACAAACTCCTGACACACCTAAGGGTCACATTGGACCCAGGGCCCAGGTTTTTCGATGGACACATTCTGTGTAGTCCTGGCTGTGGATTCTGGAGAGGAGAGCTTTGTTCTGGCTGAGTGCATGGCCCTGGGCAAACACTAGCCTCAGTTTCTCTGTGTGTGTGTGGAAAGTCCATACCAAGAGGACCTGGATGGACACCAGCGCACAGAGAAGCCGCTATGGCTTTAAAAGTGCCCAGACCACCCTGGTGGCAGCAGTGATGGTGGTGGGCCACCTGCAGAGCCCGCCACAGCTGGGAAGATTAGTCTCTTCCACTAGACAACACCCATTACCCCGTTCCAATAGCCATCACTTCCACTAGGAGAGCTGCAGATGAGATATCGATTGCACTGACCCTAGGCGAGCCCTTTCCCCAGCCTGAGAGGCCTGCAGATCAGCTCAGGGTGGCTTCAGCAGCAAGGCCCTGAGGGCTGCTGCCCACGGCCACAGGGTCTCAGGGGAGCCCCCAGCTGCTGCTCAGGCTCTGTGCCATTTACCCCCAGCTCTTTCGCTTCAGAACCCGGGGGCTGGGTTCCTGCCTCAATGGGTCGAGTACACCACACACTGCGCATGGTGGCACATGCCTGCAATCCTAGCTCTCAGGCGGTGAAGGCAGAGGATCAGAAGCTCCAGGACTGCCTGGGCTACATAAAATCCTTGTTCAAAACAAACCAGTGAGGGAGAGATGGCTTGGTGGTTAAGGCGCTTTCCTGCAAAGCCTAAGGACCCAAGTTTGAGTCCTCAATACCCACATAATACCAGATGCACAAAGTGGCGCAGGCATCTGGAGTTCATTGGCAGCGGCCCCCTGGCGTGCCCATCCTCTCTTGTGTCTCTCTATCTCTCTGACTTTCTCTGTCTTTGTTTGCAAATAAATAAAGAAATTTTAAGAAAGGATGGGAGATGTGGAGGGGAGCTTGGAGTGGGGGTAGAGATGACACCTCTGTTGTCCTCTGGAGGGGCTGTCCACCTGCATCAGAGGGAGACCATAGTTAGTGAGGAGGTAGGATTGCCTAGTGCTAATGCTTGGGTAACTAGGAGAAGGGTTGGGGCTGGGTGGGGACAGGTTTGCCACACTGTCCTTGTCCTCAGCCTGCTAGAAGCTCTTGAATTCAGTTGTATCTCTCTCCTTCCAGTATCCATTTGCTGACCCTGGAAAAGCGGACACCCTAGGACCCGGGCCCATAGAGCCAGCAGGCTGGTGAGGGCAGGGTCTGTGCCCACTCCTACAGCAGCACACATGGGCCACACATCAGCCACAGCACAGGCTCCTCATCTCAGGACTAGCACAGGGAGCAGAGGCAGGCTCCGCTACTCAGTCACCCATTCTCTGAAGGCCGCAGGATCGGACACTGAGTTGTGTCCACTTTGTTACCTGCCCTGTGTGTTCTGCTACAATTCTGAAAGAAAGAGGCATCCTTTCTTTCTTTCTTTCTTTCTTTCTTTCTTTCTTTCTTTCTTTCTTTCTTTCTTTCTTTCTTTCTTTCTTTCATTCTTCCTTCCTTTCTTTCATCCTTTCTTTCTTTCATTCTTCCTTCCTTCCTTTCATCCTTTCTTTCTTTTTTTCTTTCATTCTTCCTTCCTTTCTTTCTTCCTTTCTTTCTTTCATTCTTCCTTCCTTTCTTTCATCCTTTCTTTCTTTCATTCTTCCTTCCTTCCTTTCATCCTTTCTTTCTTTCTTTCTTTCATTCTTCCTTCCTTTCTTTCATCCTTTCTTTCTTTCATTCTTCCTTCCTTTCTTTCTTTCATTCTTTCTTCCTTTCTTTCATTCTTTCTTCCTTCCTTCCTTTCTTTCTTGTCTTCCTTCCTTCCTTTTTTTAATTGTTTGGTTTTAAGCATAGTTTCACCATTTCACCAGGGAGCCTTGGGGGACACTAGAAATGTCCCAGGTCTTCACCTGGGTACTGGACACCCAGATGAATAACATATAAACCCCTCCACCTCTCTCAGGCACTGTGCATGTTGCAGTATGCTTGCATGTGTGTCCATGTGTATATATGTCATGTGCACACCCAGGTTTATGTGTGTGCATGTGAGCACGCATGCAGCTCATGTGTGTGGGTGTGTATATTTGTATATGCTGCGTGCACATTTCTGTATGCATGCCTGTGTGCATCTGTGGGTTTGCATGCATGTGGCCCATTTATATATGCAGTGTACACATGTGTGTTTGCATTCGTGTGCATAGTAGTCAACTTCTCGTTGCTGGGACAAAATACAAACATCAGTTTAAGGGAGGAAGGGTTTGTTGCAGCTCACAGTCCATCATGGCGGGAAAGGCATGGCCGAGGGAGCTTGAGGCAGCTGCTCACATTCAGCACAGGAAGGAAGAAGCGAGGAGCCATGACTACTGGTGCTCAGCTCACTTTCTCCTCTTTAAAAAATAATGCTTTTATTATGAATAATTATATACATTGTATGAGCAAATCTTGTGACGGTGCCCGTATTTCCCTCCTCTCTGTCCCCTGCCCACTGGGGTCCCTCCTCGGTGTGCATACTGGATCTGTCCATAGGGTAGGGGTTATGAACTGCACCAGAGGGAGCCAGTTTTTTTCTTCCCCCTTTGTGCATTGTTGCTGAGGGGGGAAATGTCTCTGGATATTCTCCTCCACCATGGCTCTTACATTCTTTCTGCCCCCTCTTCCGTTCAGTTCCCTGAGTCATGGTAGACTTTCTCCCCTTTATCCAGCCCAGGACCCAAGCCCACAGGATGGTTCTTCCACCTCAGCTAATATAATCTAGATAATCCCTCACAGACATCATGAGATTTGATTCCATAGTGGTTCTAAATCTTGTCAAGTTGACAAGCAGAGATTAACCATCAGTGTGTGATGCACATGGGGTGTCTATACATGAGTGTGCGTGAGTGTGCGGGAACCACATGTGGATGTGAGCGTATGTTAGCCTCACCACAAACTAGCTCCATCTCCTGTCTCTCAGGAATGTTTTGGTGTTTCCAAGGAGCAGAGGGGCTGGAGGAGTTTGCCTTGATGGGGGTGTCATGGTTTGATCCAGGTGTCCCCCACAAACAAATGAATGCTCGATCCCCAGCTGATGGAAGTTTGGGAATTAGAACCTCGATAGAGCTGTGTTGTTGGGGGCAGGCTTATGGGGGTTATAAAATAGCTTCCCCTTGCCAGTGTTTGGCACACCTTCCTGTCATTGTTTGCAGTGCTGTGGTGGAGGTGATGTCCACCCCTCTGCTCATGCCATCATCTTCCCTGCCAGGATGGAGTCTCCCCTCGAGTCTGTAAGCCAAATGAACCCATTCCTCCACAAGCCACTTTTGTTTGGGTTCTTTCTTTTTTAAAAATATATATTTTATTTATTCATTTTTAAAGCAGAGAGATTCAGAGAGAAAGGGAGATAGAGAGAGCACCAGGGCCACCACCTTGTGGGTCTGGCCTATGTGGGTCCTGGGAAATTGAACCAGGGGCCTTAGGCACTAGAGGCAAGTGTCTTAACCGCTGGGCCATCTCTCCAGCCCTGTTTGGGTTCTTTTTGAGCAGCAACTAGACAGCTGACTGCAACAGGGGGCTTGGGCACTTCTTTGTCCCCCAAGTCCCAGGAGTCATAGATTTTTCTAGTCTCTGAAGAGAAAATGCCCAGGCATGGATCTAGGGGATCTGTGTGATCTGCAGGCAGGTTTCTACTTTCGTGAGCTTCAATTCCTCATTTTATTTCATTCATTTTTTTTAGGATTTCTAAAAATTATTTTTATTTATTTGCAAAGAGAGGGAGAGAGAGAAGAGAATGGGTACACAAGGGCCTTTTGCCACTGCAAATGAACTCCAGATACATGTGCCAGTTTATGCATTTGGTTTTCTGTGGGGACTGGGAAATTGAACCCAGATGGGTATGCTTTGCAAGTAAGTGCTATCTTCTCAGCCCCATTTTTAGCTTTTAAAATGTTTTATTTATTTTTTGGTGAGGCGAGAGAGAATGAGAGATAATATGGGTGCGCCGGGGCCTCCAGCCACTGCAGTGAACTACAGACACATGCACCACTTTGTGCATCTAGCTTTACATGGCTACTGGAAAATTGATCCCAGCTGGCAGGCTGTGCAAACACCTTAAACAGCCCAGCTGGTCAACATCCCAACCCAGCTTTTTTTTTTTGAGATATCATCATACTATATAGCCCAGGCTAACCTCAAACTCACGACAATCCTCCTACCTTGTCTCCTGAATGCTGTGGTTACAGATGTGCACCACCATAGCTAGCTTTTTATTTTTTTCCTTTTTGGTGTGTGTGCAAACAAGTGCTAGGCCCATGTACATGTGTACTGAGGCCATAGGAGGACATCAGGTGCCTCCTCTCTTGCTCTTTAGTCCTTCCTCTCTGCTCTCCTGCCTCTCTCTCCTTGTGTTGTGTGATGAGATAAACAGCTATCGCCAGCTTTCTTAGAAGCAGCTCCAGATTGGCTCTGTTGATGTTCTAACATTGAGGGAAAGGCTCGGGGAGGACAGAGCCCCTCCTGAGACCTCAGGTGAACCTTGTGCATGCTGAATGTGAAGTGATGCCTGAGGTCTCAGTGGCCTCAAGGGGTAGAGTACATAGAGAGGAAAAGATTAAGGGACAGGGAGGCTGTTATCCATGTTGGGAGGAGACCTTGCAATATGGCAGCTGTGATGGTTAGGTTTTGTTGTCAGCTTGATCTTTTCAATTATCTTGGGTGGGTCTCTGAGGACGTTTACTGGGAGAAGGCAGCCTCTCAGTAGGGGGCAGGATGTAAAGAAGCTCAAAGAAGCTGAAAGTAAACATCCTTTCCTGCGTGGGCCATGCAGGAAGGAAATTCCAGAGAATCAGGAAGCCATTAAATCTGGGTAGGGTTGCAAGACCCCACCCTAAGCCTATATAAGGGGAAGAAATTGGCCTTCTTGCCTGTTTGCTGTTCTGTGTGTGGTGTTGATGGGTTTTTCTCTCTGCTTGGGCCTGTGAAACAGGGCCAGCCTCTTTGGCTGTTATGGAACTTCCCCTCAATCTGTAGTTTCAATAGATACTTTCCTCCCCAAAACTGTGCCTGGTTTGAAGATTTATCCCAGTGACATGTGGCTGACTACAACAGCAGCTTTGGAGTCTCCTTTAAGTAATCCTCACTCATGTTCTGTCAGAAAGTCCAATTAAGGACTGGAAAGATGACTCAGTGATTAAGGCACTTGCCTGCAAAGCCTAAAGACCAGAGTTTGATTTCCCAGTATCTATGTAAAGCCAGATGCATAAAGTGGTGCATGCAACCTGAGTCCATTTGCAGAGGTTGGAGGCCCTGCCACATCCGTCCTCTCTGTCTTTATTCTCTTTCTTCTTGCAAATAAATAAATAAAAATATTTTTTTTAAAAAAGAAAGTCCAGTTAACTGATGAATTGCTTCACCAAGGTAAACTTTGATGGATCAGCCTTTAGTTTGGGGGTCCCCTGATTGGATAGCAAATGCTCATCAGCTTTTCCACAGAAAAGAGTTCACACAACAAATTGGCTTAGGTCCAGAGAGAAGCTCACACTGTGATTGGCCGAAACTTCTCTTCCGTCTCCTTGCATCTGCAGGTTCCCACCATTCTCTTTCCTCCTGGCTGCAGAACTTCCTGTCTGCACTTGGCTGAACTCACCCTCGTTTGAGGTTCAAATTCAGGGTTCTCACATCCAGGACCAGCAATGTACAAGACTCCAGGCCTGTTCTCTCCAAAACCCTCTTCCATCCCAAGCTCAGCACTGCACGCTTGGTCTGATTTCTTATCTGTTGGGTAGAAAGAAAACAGCTGCTCCCTCCCACCTCCAGCCAGCTCAGGGCTGACTCCCACTCCTCCCCAACTCCTGGGAGGGTCAATGGACCATCAGAACTGCTATGGTTTGGATATCATGTGAACACACTCCCTCAAAAGCTCATGTGCTGACCTCTTGGTTCCACGATGATACTGAAAGGAGGTGGGAACATTTAAGAGGGGTATCCAGGTCAGAAGAGACTGGGTTGTGACCACCCTGGTGAAGGAAACAGTGCTGGTCTTCGAGTGGGTTAGATCTTGAAGGAGTGGCTCAGTTCTCTGGAGACAGCCTCCGGCCTGGATCCTCCCCAACCTCTTGCTTCTTCTCACCATGTGATATCTCTCCCACCATGGAATACCAACTTCCATGTCATGATGCCACCTGAGGGCCCTCACTGCACATTGGCACCATACTTGGTTTCCTGTTACCAGAACTCTGGGTCAATGACACCTTTTTTCTTTCGAAGTCACACAGTTTCAGGCAGTTTTGTTATGGCAACCCAAAATGGAACGAAGGCATTAGGTAGCATCTTGCCCATCTGAGGAGTTCTTTTTGCCCCTCACTTCCTTTAAGAAGTGCACGCAATCAGGGTTGGGGATTTAGCTCAGTGGATGAGCGCTTGCCCAGCAAGCACAAGACCCTGGGTTTGGTCCTTAGCACCACAAAAAAAAAAAAAAGTGCATGCAATCATCCAACCTATCTATTTGTTGACATGCTGGTGGCTTGTGTCCCCCAAAGAATGCCACCTCCAGGAAAGCAGAGCCTAGCCTATTTCCTACTGTATCCCCCCAAATATGACACAGGATGTACCCAGATTAGCATTCACACAACGCATGTTTGGAAGGAAGGAGGAAGGAGGGATTGAGGGAGGGAGGATAAGAAGAAGACAGGGAGGGGCTGGGCGTGGTGGCGCACGCCTTTAATCCCAGCACTTGGGAAGCAGAGGTAGGAGGATCTCCATGAGTTCAAGGCCACCCTGAGACTACATAGTGAATTCCAGGTCAGCCTGGACTAGAGTGAGACCCTACCTCGAAAAACCAAAAAAAAAAAAAAAAAAAAAAAAAAAAAAAAAAAAAGAAGACAGGGAGGAAGGGAGAGAGGAAGGAGGAAAGAGTGTTACAGTTTGAATATGAAATTTCACAGGCTCACGTGTTGACACTTGGTGTCCAGCTGGTGGTGCTGTTAGGAGCTTCTGAAACTTTAGAAGGTGGAGGAAGGAGGTCACTGGCTCCATCTTCTCTCTCTGTCTCCTTCCAGTCCACCATGAGATGAGCACTCCTGATACCCACTGCCACTGCCATCACGTTCTGCCTCCTCATAGGGACCGTGGACTGGAGCCTCCAAAACTGTGAGCCAAAGTCATCCTTACATCCTCAGGTTGTTTCTGTCACAGATTTTGTTTCAGTGAGAAGGAAAGTAACAGAGGGAGAGGAGAGAAGACAGAGAAGCCTTTGTCTCCTGGGTCTGTTCCTATCTGCTTTGTTGTCTCAGAGAGGATGGGACCGATGGGATAACAACAAAGAAAATCCCAAATGAAGTATCTACTCATGGCCTTGATGTTGGACTAGGTGCTTCTAGAATCTTCTAAATCCCCTTTAACAACCTGGAGTCAAGTGTTTCTATGCCTGGGTAAGTGATGATCTTCATTTGTTTCTCCACAGTTACCCCAAAGGCACAAACCTAACAAAGGTGGTGCATTTGAGATTCAAAAATAAACCTTTTTTTTAAAAAAAATAAATTAGGCAGGCTTAAGTATTCTGTTATATCAACAGAAGGCAGACACAGAGAAAAAGTCAATGGAGGTCTCATGCTGGATTATGAATCGTTTAACTTTCCAGAGATGGGAGTCACGAAGTGAAGACACCAGGATGGTCTTGCTTCAGAAGTAGAGGAAAATTAGTTCTAAAATAAAGGAGACAGAGAGAGAAAGGGGAGGAGAATGAGGGAGAGAGGGAAGGGAACACAAAATACCATGGTAAGTAGTTAAAGAATGACACCACAAAGCCCTTTAATCCCAGCACTCAGGAGGCAGAGGTAGGAGGATCACCATGAGTTCAAGGCCACCCTGAGACTACAGAGTGAATTCCAGGTCAGCCTGGGCTAGAGTGAGACCCTACCTCGAAAAACCAAAAAAAAAAAAAAAAAAAAAAAGATACCACATCAAACCTGGAGACTAGAAAGAAAGCACTCAGGAGGTAGATGCAGGGGGATCAGGAGTTCAAGGTCATCTCAGGCGATCAGCCCAGACTACATGAAACTCTGTCTGAAAAACAAAACAAAACACAGCAACAGTGGGATACAGAGATTATGCTGTTGTAAGAGCATTTGCCCCAAGCATAAAGGCCTGAGACTGCCCGAGGTTGACTCCCCAGAACCCACATAAACATCCTCATCTGTAACTCCAGTCCTACGGGGTGCAGGGACTGGAGAAGCCTGTCACACCACCATCATATCGTACACATACACCCCACCACCACCATCACCCCACACACACTACATAAACAACCAAAAAATAGTAACAATGATGATGAAATGTGTGAAAAAGACATCAAAAGAAACATATTACTCAACATTGAGGAAAGATGAAACAGACAATTTGAATAACCTTGTGTAACTCTAAGAAACTAAACCTACACTTGAAAAGCATCCTACCTGGGCTGGGAGATGGCTCAGCAGCTAAAGGCATTTGCTTGCAAAGTCTGTTTGCATGGGTTCTGTCCCTTAGTAAAGCCAGATGCAAAAAGTGGCCCAAGTAAGAGACGATGCCCACTCCCCACATGCACGCTGTGCTGGTTTGAATCAGATGCCCTCCATCAACTCAGGTGTTTTGAATGCTTGGTCTCTAGCTCATGGCAACTTGGGCGGTGGGGACTTGCTGGAAGAGGTGTGTCACTGGGGGTGGACCTTGGGATTATTAGCCCCTAGCATGCCAGAGTTAGTTTGGCTCACTCTCCTGATGCTGCTGTCCACCTGCTTGGCAGAAGTGATGTCGTCTCTGCTCATGCCATGCTTCTCCTGCCATCATGAAGTTTTCTGTGGGGCCTGTAAGCCAAAATAAAAACTTTCCTCCTGTTGTAGACAGCTTCATGTTGCTGAGATCAACATCTAAACCAGGCACAGTTTATGGGAGGAAGGGATTTATTTCAAGCTTACAGATCCAGGGCAGTTCCTTCAAATGGTAGAAGAAGCTGGCTCCCATTCATAAATCCAAGCAGAGAGACACCACCAAGCAGCCAGCACCACCAGCAAGCACAGCCAGAGCTCAAACCTCTCTGCCCTAGAGAATCTAGAATGATCTGGCAAACACATGAAGGTTCTGTGTGTGTTCCTGTGTGAGAACACGCATGTGCATGCCACAGCACACGTGGAGAGGTCAGAGGACAACCTCGGGTGCTCCTCGCCTTCCACTGCATTTAGGCATGTCTCTCATTATTCCCTACTCCATTCACTAGGCTAGCTGGCATGAGTCCTCCCATAGGCATGCTGGGATTGCCAACATGAGATACACATCTGGCTTTACATGCTATTGTAATCGTCTTTCTCGTTGCTGCTCAGAAAAGTTCCTGACCAAAAGTGGCTTGTGGAGGAATGGGTTTATTTTGGCTTATGGACTCAGGGGAAGCTGATGGCAGGGAAAACAATGGCATGAGCAGAGGGTGGACATCACCTCCTAGCCAACAGCAGCAGGAAGGTGTGCCAAACACTGGCAAGGGGAAGCTGGCTATAACCCCCATAAGCCCATCCCAAGGACAGAGTTCCAACAAGCTTCCAAAATTGCCATCAGCTGTGGATCAAGCATTCGAAACACATTCATTGTAGGGGACACCTGGATGAAACTATCACACATGTGTTCTGGGGGTCCAAACTTGTTATCACACTTACACAGCAAGTGGTTTTAACCACACAGCCGTCTCCCTGGTCCTGCAGACCTGTGCTTTATTTAATTATTTTTTGTTTTTTTGAGGTAGGTCTTGCTCTAGTCCAGGCTGACCTGGATGGATTCACTATGTGGTCTCAGGGTGGCCTTGAACTCACGGCAATCCTCCTAGCTCTGCCTCCCGAGTGCTGGGATTAAAGGCATGCGCCACCACACCCGGTTTATTTATTTATTTTTTTAAGATGAGGTTATACTATGTAACACAGGCTGGCTTTGTATTCTCTATGTAGTCCAGGCTGTCCTTGAATTAGAGATCCTCTTGTCTCTGCCTCCTAAGTACTGGGAATATATATTGAATGTGTCACCATGCCCAACTTGGAAAACACTATTTATTTATTTATTTAGGTTTTTCGAGGTAGGGTCTCACTCTAACCCAGGCTGACCTGAAATTCACTATGTAGTCTCAGGGTGGCCTTGAACTCATGGCGATCCTCCTACCTCTGCCTCCCGAGTGCTGGGATTAAAGCATGTGCCACCACGCCCGGCTTTTTTAAAACAGTTTTTTAAAAAATATGTATTGATTGATTTGAGAGAGAAAGAGAGCGAACATGGGTGCACCAGGGCCTCTTGCACTGCAAGCAAACTCTAGACACCTGCGCCACTTTGTAAATCTGGCTTTATGTGGGTTGTCAGGCTTTGCACACAAGCGCCTTTAAGAAGCCTCCTCTCCAGCCCACAGTGAGTTTCTAATGGTGTGTGATGTGTGTGTAGGTGATGCCACACCGTGTGTCAAGGTCAAAGGACAACTTTCAGGCCACTGTTGCTCACTGCTCAATGTGTGCCAGGCTGGCTGGTCTATGAGCTTCCAGAACTTTCTCTCGTCTCCACATCCCTTCTCACTATAGATGTACTGGGGTTACAGATGCCCAGCAGTGTACAGGGACCAGCTAGACTGGCACATCGGGCAATGAGAAACGTGGACAGGGTGAGGACAGGCCTGAAAATTGTCCACACAAACACTCCAAGTGGAGTCGTGTGGCAAGTCAACCTCTGCCCTGTAGTTGTCTCTTCTGCAAAGTAGATGCTTTTAGCTCACAGGGCTGGGGTGGGGGGTCCAGTGAGCTCAGCCCACATTTTAGCATCAGCCTACTTCAGCCTCCCTGGTGTTAGGATTGTAGACCTGAACCACTGCCAGGCTTGGACTTTGCAGACGTGATGCGACAGAGATGCGACATACGTGTTTCATTATTGTTATGGACATTTGCAATCAGAGAAGTTTTAAAGGAAAAACAACTTCTGAAAGAAACCCTAAAGGACAAAGGCGGTGGTGTGGATTTGCCCCACGCAGTCAGCGTCTTCATACAGATTGTGATTGTCAACTTGACCTGTTTAATAATCTACAGTCATCTCGGGTGGGTCACTGAGTGCAGAAAGGATTGACAAAAGGAGGAGGTCCCTTCTCCAGAGTGAGCCCTTCCTCCCCCTCCCCAGTGGGTGGGCCTTCCAGAAAGGGACTGGATATAAGGAAGCTTGAGGGGAAGGGAACCCCTCTTCCTTCCTCCCCTGGCGGCTGGTGCCTGCCATAACTTGCACTCGCATCCTGCTCTCCTACCCTTCCTGGACATTGGAACCCAGTTTCCTTGGCCTCACAGGGAGCCATCAGGGCTGGATTGGGACTGCTGAGGCCTCCAGCCACGTGGACTGAACTGCTACTGGTTCCTTCACCCGTGGGCCTGCATGATGCTACTGTTGGACTGTCGTAAGCTACCCCAATAAATTCCCCTTTTACTACAATCCGTTCTATCAACTGTTTCCTCTGGAGAACCCTGACTAATAATAGACTCATTATGAACACCCAGCTTCTCAGGGAATCCAGAACAGGAAATGCCACTGGCTTGCATCACTCTTCCACCCTTCCCTTCGATTCCTTCTCCTCTCTGCTTTCCTGGTATCCCAGGGGCTTACAGAGATTTGCTCAATGGCCATGTGCTCAGGCCAATTCCTGGGTATAGCGCTCTGATTGGTCAGGTGTCCCGCCAGTGGCCAATCAATTATGACCGCAGCATCTGGTTTGTGGACTAGATTCAGAGAGAACTGTCCAGCAAAGTCCCACTAAATTTGGCTTTTCTCTCTGCCCTTCCCTTCTGGGAGGTTCTTCCTCATTCTTAATTTAGACCACTTAGGCCACTCTGAACCCACTCAACTGTGGTGGGGAGTGTGATGTGACTGTCACCACCATCGTCATATCCAGGAGGTCCAGGTGAGCAGTGAGGAAAGAAGAGTCCCGGGGAAATGGTTGGGGTTGGGGGGCAGCATGTACCCCAGCAGGTCAGCTTCCCTGGCACATGCCACAAAGGCACTGTTGGTGACAGAACCCTAGGCTGCGGCCATGATGTCTGCCCCTGGTGGGCACTGCAGGATTCCTGGGTCTTGCTGGAGGGAGCAGCCAATTCTCTCAGATAAACGTGTTCTTTGGCAAATGGTGGCCTTCAGTGGTACTTAGAAAATACAAAGGATGGGCCTGCGGTGTACACACACACACACACACACACACACACTCACAGAAATAAACCAAAGACTAATGTATCTTCTTTTAATTGTCATTTTACAGCTTTTCTCTGCAGCTGCCCCCACCTTTCCCTTCCCTTCCATGACCACTTTTGCAGGCTATGGGGGACCAGGGAACAAAGCCAGGGGCCCAGCAGCCCCACATGCTGCCAGGCAGTGGAAGAACAAGTCACAATTACAAATTTATCACAACAATTAGCGCCGGTGCCTGGGAGATCTGCAGAGTGAGGAGGCCGCCTTTGTTAGCGGCCTATTTGCCGGTGACCTTGCTCTGAAGGCGATGATATTCCTTTAGCCTGTGAACCAGATGGAAAACAAAGAAAAAATGTAATTTCACAATAAACAACACGGGCCCCATTCAATTAATTCAGGCAAGACGGGGTGGCGGGGGGGGGGGGGCAGCTGTTTGTTAAGATGTGTGTGAAGTTGCCTTTTTCTTCTGTCCCCTCTCCTGCCCTGTCCACCCCCTCCAACCTCCAATCAGGATAATGTAATTAATTTATCTGAGGGGGGAAACATTGTCATTATTGAAGACAATACCTTTAACTGGCAATGGAGAGATGAAGAGGCTATTGTGAAGCCCTCGTGTGTTTGGGGCCATTTAGAAGGGTTGGCAGCGTCATTAAACACAGAGGAGGTGACAGTGGGGAGGAGAAGGCCTGGGAGGTCAGGGCTGCAGCCAGTGTCTCTCCAGGTCTGGAGTGGTTCCAGGAATGGCTCTGAACCCAAGGCAGTTTCCAGAACAAGGAGAGACTGTCTCCCTGTTCAGTGATGGAGAATCCAGAACTGGGTCCATAGGTCTGCCCAACTCAGCTCTAAGGCTTCCTAACTGTGTGACCCTGGGCAAGTTACCTAACCCCTCTGGGCCTGTCTCTGTGAAGTTGAACATCTATCTGTAAGAATTCAGAGAGCCTGGGAGTGCTGTGGTCCCTGGTGGCTGCTGAAATGAATGAACGAATGAGTATGAAGGATTCTGCTTGCCCTAGTGCGTGCCTAGACCGACAGCACCAGTCTGGGCTGTGTTCCATTCCCATAGGCTCTCAGAGAACCTTCCCTCACTGCCTATGTGAAGCATAGGAGACTTGGGAAGGAGTCTGAGACCCTACTGGAGGTCCAGGATTGGAAATCAGGTCTGAGAAAATTCAGACATCGTGTGCCATTCCCTTTCTACGAAGACACAGTGGCTGGCTAGCTCCACGTTCAGCTGAGAGAGAGGCATGAAGAGTCCTTTGTACCTTGGGCCATTTCCTTGTCTGGCCTACCCAGGAAAGGGCATTAGAGTAAGAAAGAAAGGACCTGGAGGCATTAGGGCAGGCCTCAGACATCCAGAGTAGGACCCAGGAACCTGGCACCCAAATCCCCAGGCTTCCCTTCCTGTTGGCTGTTATAAGATTCCCTTGAGATGCCTCTTGGGCCCTGACAAAAATGGGAGCAGGCTGGGCACTGACGTGTTGATGGCAGATGGACAGGACGACGGGCGGGTGGGTCAGCATCCCGTCAGGCCTGCTGCCCATAGCTGGGGGCCTCTGATGAGCAGCAGGCCTCCGAGCTGCTCACCTGAGCGAGTTGATGTTGATGAAGCCGGTGGCATCAATAGGCTCGTAATCCCCCTGCACGTTCATGCTGTGGAGAGAGAGCAGAGCTTAGCAATGGCCAGCCGCGCATGGCCCCCTGTGGGCACAAGCCTTACCTGCACCCCAACTCTTTATCCCATTTTGGTCTGATTCTGGGAGCGCTATTTTGGCTGGACACCATGCCAGTGATCGGGGACCAGGCAACACCTGACAGCCTCTTCCCGTACACCAAGTGCAGGAGGCCCTGGTAGCTGCCACCAGGACAGTCCCAGCTGAGCCAGGACCAGTCTATGAATTCCTCTTAGAAACTGTGTAGCTGGTGCAGCTCTGCCCTCAGGACCACGATGGTGTTAGAGGGAAGGGTTCAGGAAAGGTTGATGGACTCTTGAACTTCAGAGAGGCCAGTGACACAACACAGAGTCACCTCCTCTTGTTTGTCTACCCACACACACCCTATGGGGCCATCCTGAAAGCCAGGCCTTCTTCATGGCACGGTACCCATCACCTGCTGCTAGTCTGGACAGAACTGTCTTCCCCTCAGCATTTACCACCTTGTGGATGCTCAGCTATCCCCCTTGGGCTCTTCTCCCACAGCTGCCGGTCCCCCAGGCCCTCTGTGGCTTTGGCAGCCATTCAGGGTGGTCACTTGGTCTGTCTGCTGCTCTGCCACCTGTGTAAGGGAGCCTAGAAAAGTATGCAGGCTGCGGGGATTAAGTCCGCATGTGCCATGGGGATGCCCCACAGGTGGATCAGTGCTGTCACTGACTAACATCAAGTCTGTATGTGACTAGCTCTCACTATGACCGATGCTGTGCACTCACTTACTAAGCCCCTACCACCTGCTGGGTCAGCCAGGCCAGGGGCAGACGAGCCCAAAACAAGAGTGATGTGTACCACAGAAGAACGCTGTGCCCTCTGCTCAGCCTCATCATGGACACTTTACCAAATAAGGAACTCAGTGTCAAGGTCTCAGTTGCCCTCCTTGAATCACCGAGGCTTGGAGAGTGAGGACATTCCTGCACATCCTGTTCTAAATCAGCCCTTTGTCCTTATGTCTGCACAACTCTGGATGTCCCCTCAGAAACTCTCTCCAGAGATGTGAGCCTGGGTTATAGGAGGAACCTACCATGTATGTGATTCTGTGGCTGTGCCTTTGACTGGTGCTCCGGGGACCAAGGCCCTTTCCCCTTTTTTGGTATTACTGAGGATTAAACCCAGGGCCTTGCACATGCTAGGCAAGTGTTCTGCCACTGAGCCACACTCCCAGTCCAATTGTGGAGAGAGGGAGAGGGAGAGAGGGAGAGAGGGAGAGAGGGAGAGAGGGAGAGAGGGAGAGAGAGAGAGAGAGAGAGAGAGAGAGAGAGAGAGAATGGGCATGCCAGGGCCTCTTGCTGCTGCAAACAAACTCCAGATGCATGAACCACTTTGTGTATCAGGCTTTACGTGGATACTGGGGAATTGCACTTGGGCCATCAGGCTTTGCAAACAAGCACCTTTAAGTGCTGAGCCATATTCCTAGCCCCAGTTGTGGATCTTTTTTTTTTTTAATATATTTTATTTATTCATTTTCAAGGAGAGAGAGAGAGAGAGAGAGAGAGAGGGAGAGAGAGAGAGAGAGAGAGAGAGTACTAGGGCCACCACCTTGTGGGTCTGGCTTATGTGGGTTCTGGGGAATTGAACCTGGGGCCTTAGGCACTGGAGGCAAGTGCCTTAACCGCTGAGCCATCTCTCCAGCCCAGTTGTGGATCTTTAACAAGAACAAACAGGAGAGTCACAGTGGCACTCGCCTGTAACCCTGGCACCGTGGAGCTAGAGGCAGGAAATCGCAAGTTGGAGGCCAGCCTGAGGTACACAGCAAAACTCTGTCTCAACCCTTGCCTCTCTCCTCCCAAAACAAAAGGAGTTTTTGCATCTACCCAGACAGTTGACAATTGTCTAGGACTTGAACTTTGACCCTGACTTTCTTCTAAGAATGCACAAGGCCCAATGTCACCCATTGCCCACAACTTGTCCATCAGGCTTTGGAAACCCATCTTTACCCTCACATGAACCCCTCACTCTGGATTTTCTTATTCTTTTTAATTTTTTCCTTTGATACAGGACCTCCTGTATCCCATACTGGTCTTGAACTCACAATGTAATGATCTTGAACTTCTGATTCTCCTGCCTCTACCTCCTAAGTCTAGGGTTATAGGCTTGACCCATCATGCCCTGTTTTAGGAGGTGCTGAGGATGGAACCCAGGATCTCCCACCTGCTAGACAAGTACTCTGTCCACTGAGCTACATCCAGCGCTCTCTTCCGGAAGGACCCCTGCTTTCAGGCTGGGTGCGGAGCCCTTCCCCCACCCTGGCTACAGGGTCCTCTTGTCTTTCCACCTCCATATCTCAAAACAAACTCCTCCATCCATGTCCCCAGGAGAGGCCAGACAGATGACCCCAGCCATCCTTGCCATGAGGGTCCCACTGAGAGAGAACAGACCTGTCCCAGGAGAGTCCCAAGAGGTGTTTCTCAAGAATGAAAAACCTCTTTTTAAAATTGTGGTTTGGGGTGAAGGGGGGGTGCTGGCAAAGGAGTTTACAATGTTGTTTTTTTTTTTTTTTTTACCTCCCCTGACGGTCTACAGAAAGCCTCTGGGCTTTTATTTTTGCTCATTCGAGTGGCTCTGACCTGCTCTATAATTACGTTACTTTCTACCTACTGCGCCGCGGCATTTCCAGTTCTGCTACCTCTCGCGGCTTCCTCGCTGGTCCCTGTGACGCTGTCACTCAAGGGCTTTCAAGCCAGCGATGTAGAAATCAAGAAGAAAAGGGAAATGGTCGGAGACACAGGGAGAATAAATGCTTCTGCTTTTTTCTCTTTTTTTTCTCCCTTTCCCTTTTTACTTTATTCATTTAATCTCCCCGAGTGAGACTGTAAGGCTTAATGAAGGGTTGGACAGATTATTAGAGGCCTTTGATTTGGAGGGGGAGGGAGGAAAGAGCCAGAGAGAGAAAGAGAGAAGATAATTTGACATTTACCCCGACTGATCTAAACTGATTCGGTTATATTTATGGCTTATAAAGTGTTTAGAAAGATTGAAGGGGGGAGAAACTCAACACGGCAAAGAGAAGGGAAGGAAGAAATAATATTGACTGCCAAACAAAGTCGTACTTTAATTCCAACTGGCCCTTGGGAGGGCAGAGTGGGCCTCGGCCTGAGCCAGCTGGGCTAGAGTCTCCCTTGGGTGGTTTTGCCTTACCCAGGGCTTGGCCAGGTGACCTCCTCAGACAGGCATTCCTCAGTCACATGAAAACCCAGGTACAGATACAGTGAATGACTAGGGCTGGGCAGACCCGGCAGGTTCCCTGCCTATTTCCTCACTCAGCCACCCTGTCTGGCTCTTCCATGCGGAAGCTTCTAGAGCTGTCTTAGTTCCCTGCTGTTTCACGCTCCCTCAGTGGTCTCTTCTGCCCATGGCCTTGGAAGCACACCTCTGTGACTCTCTGATGTCTCCTCTATTCTGCACCCTTGGATCCCAAAGCTGACTGGGTGGCTCTCCAGGGCTGTGTTAGCAAACTTCCATACTTAAGGTCCCTAAGCCTAGATCTGACTCACGATCGAGAATATGGCTGGTGTGTGCCTCACTGGCAGAGCACTTGCAGGTGTGCAATCCTGGGTTCCACCCACAGCTCTATGGGTGAACACAGCCTTCCTCTCTCAGCTATTGTCACCATGGATCCTTGAGCTCTTCACAGGGCAATCCTACACCCTGACACCTCTCATATCCAGGAACTTTCACTGTGCTTCTTCTTTTTTTTCTTTTCTTTTTTTTTGGGGGGGGGGTTTTTCGAGGTAGGGTCTCGCTCTAGCCCAGGCTGACCTGGAATTCACTATGTAGTCTCACGGTGGCCTTGAACTCACGGTGATCCTCCTACCTCTGCCTCCCGAGTGCTAGGATTAAAGGCGTGCGCCACCACTCCCAGCTTGTGCTTCTTGAAGTGAGGCTTTTCACATTCCCAAACTAACAACTAGTCTTGCCTGCCAGATTTCCTATGGGTGTTCTTGTAACCAATTTTGTTAGCAACCACCTGCCTGCACCAAATCCCTTCTCCAGAGCAGCCACAGGACCCCTAAAGCCACAGATCTGATCTTGTTCTTCCCAGTACTCACTGTACCCTGACTCCTTGGTTCCCTCCCTCCCTCAAGTCCTTGTAGCACCTGGGATCTTCCAAGTTCTTTTACTCAGGCTCCAAACCTCTGTGTCTGAGGAGCTGTCCCTGGGACCCCCCCCAACCTTACCCAGCTAAATTCTGCTGCCATTTATATGGCAAGGAAGCCCCAACTTTTATACCCAGCAAGACTATCCCTTCCTTCCTCCCAGTCCATAGCCTAATTCCACAATCTAGCTATCATTTGATTGATGCCATTCTCCTCAGCTGCCCTGTAGGTCCCAGGAGGGTGCAGGTACATACCCTTCATAACCATCTCCCTAGGCTCCACACAGCCCCTGAACTGTGCTCAGCACACACCTGTTGAGAAAGCTGGTCAGATAAGCATTTGACAGGGGGCAGTGTGGAGCACCTACCTCACCAGCTCCTCATTGTAGAGGGACAGTGGGGACTCCCGGCCCAGAATGTACACCTGGCCCTTGAAGACGGACACCTGCACCTTGCCTTCCACCCGCTCCTGGGACTTGGCAATACAGTGGCGGACATATTCACACTCAGGGCTATGCCAGAAACCTGCAAGGAGAAAACAGTGAGGGTGCTGTAACCAGGACTCAGGGAGAATGGAGGTACAGGAAGAGCACCCCAAGTCTTCCTCTAGAACAGCCTGGCACTTGTGAGCTCTGGCATGAGCTCAAGGGCACAGGGCTCACTAGTCCATATCCGCTCCATTTGGGGGGGGGGAAGGTGGGAGACTTCAGATAGCACGCAGAGACATGTGCCATGAGCTGAGCAATGTGGGTGCCCAGGATGGCAGCTAAGCAGTAGTTCATGGACAGATAGACCATGGGTGTGCCTGCTTCTCTACCTGCTGAGTGGGGATGTCACAGCAGTACTGAATATGGACTCCCCACCCCCAAACAACACTGAGCATGGGGGTACTGCTGTGAACCAGTGTCCCAGGCATATCCCTGGGAAGCCATAAGGAATACTTTCAAATGCATGCCAAATTATTTTGTAGACCTTAGTAGAGGCCCTGAACTAAACTCCTCACTGAATTCTCATAAACCACCCACAAAAGACAACTGGGAGACTAGCTGCATTCCTGGGAAGGGAACCAGGCTCAAGATGGCCAGGGGCTGCTTCTCTCAGCTGACACAGGCTTCAGCTGGATGTGACTCAGTAGCGCCCACTGGTCTTTCCTTGGCCAGAGCACTCTTGCTGAGGTTAGAGGTGCCTGAGAAGCAAGCTGCCTCTCTCTAGAGCCCTAAAAGCCAGGGATGGGTAGGTGCTTGGTCCCTCTGCCCTGGGAAAGCCACTGTCTCTGGTAAGAGGCCAGAACCAAGGGGCAGGCAGGTATCCACAGTCAGGGTTGGGGGAGGGGCAGGCCAGTCACAGGGTTTCTGAAATTGAGCTGGGAAGGTGAGCCCACCTGGGCAGCTGTGGGACCAGATGGCCACTGATCTCCTGCCCTGATAAGGCCCTGGGTCAGATGGGGTCCCAGCTATTGTTGGAGGCCTGGGAGGAAGGTGCCCTGGGAAAAACGAGAAGGCCCTCTTTGGAATGGGGGCCTGTGGCTTGTGGAGGTGGGGGAGGGCCAGGCAGGAGACATGTGAGTACACATCCCATGCCTATGCTGATATGGAGTCCACACACCTGCCTGGGATGCAGTTTCCTCGCATGCACGACGACACACTATTACTCCGGGCCCTCCAGAGTGTGTGGCTTCAATGAGAATGTACACAGAGCGCTAAATGTCAGCTTTGCAGTTAAAACAGAACCTCTGGCAGCTCTGATGGAATACAGGGAGACAGGCACAGGGAGAGGAAGAACCTGTTCAGAACCACAGAGCAAGACCCAGGAGGAGCCCAGGTCCGATGGAACACCTCTAGTCCAGGGCCTGCAGCCTCAGGCCGGTCTCCTGCTCTCAGCTGTCCTTCTCAGTTGAGATAATTATCCATTAAGCTCCAGGGCTGGAAGGCAGGTGGAGATGGAGTAGATACAGAGGGCAGAGATCAGTGTGGGAAGCCCTGCCCTGGATTTATCTCAGCATTTACCTGTAGCCCACAGGGGTCTTGGCTTAAGTTTCTTTTCCCAGTGGACCCAGCCTGGAATGATGACAGAGCCTGGAGCCAGCAGTATGACGAAGACCCTGAGCATCCCAGACCCGTGATGCGCTGTGGGCAGGGCCTAGGGCTGAGCACCAGAGGGTCTCCTCCCCAAGGATTCTAGTCCTGGCCAGGCACTCGACATTATTTCCTACTGGGGACAACACTTGTACATTACACCCATTTTAATGCTGGGAAAACTAAGGCAAGGGAATACGAGGTGATCTGTATCCACTGGACCCCTGTAGGTCCTGAAGCTGGGGTCTTGCCAGGCTGACCTAGAGGAAGGGGGTCTTCTTGAACCCCATGTAGTCAGCGGAGAAACTAGGAAATGGGAGATAGGTGAACAGACTCAGGCACATAGAGTCAGGGAGGCAGTGGTCCCAGAAGCCTGGGTATATAGGAGTGAGGTTGGAGCAAGAGGGAGGTGTACCCATGCCTCAGTCTCCCCATCTGTGCCCTGAAGCCACAGAAAGGTCAAGTGTTACAGCACAGTGTTGGACTGTGTACCAGGGGACCTAGATAGGAGGGGAAGAGACCTTCCATGCTCTAGGCCTGGTACCTTTTAATTGATAGGAGGGGAAACTGAAGGTCAGGGAGGAAACCTGGTTGCCCAAGACTATAAACTAAGCTGGAGGGTAGGCCCGTGGGCTCCAGCCTCCAAACTTAGAAATCACACTAGGCCTTTAGCTATTTTGCCTAGGTGAGTACTTGGTCACTGGTGGTGGGATTATCAATCCCACTCTTAAAATGAGAAAGCCGAGGCACAGGGAGGGTGGGTGGCAGGCTCTAACTAAGCCGGGTCCACAGCATCTGTCTTCCTCTTATAAGGAATCACATCAAAGGCTGGAGAGATGGCTTAAGGCACTTGCCTGCAAAGCCTAATGACCTGGGTTCAATTCCCCAGTACCCATGTAAACCAGATGCACAAAGTGGTACACGCATCTGGAGTTCATTTGCAGCGGCTAGAGGCCCTGGCACACCCATATTCTCTTTCTCCCTGTGTATCTCTCTACTTAATAATACATAACTAAAATAAAAAAAGAAAAGAATGTCACTTGTTAAAAAGAAAAGAAAAAAATTACATCAAGTAGACCCCTAGGCTGTGGGGGACAGGCTGCCAGAGGCCAGCCTTTATCTCTGTGGGTGCCTGGACATCTTGGGATCTGGGCAGAGTTAATTCTGGCATGAACTACCTGGACTAAGCCTTTCTCCTCACCTCATGGCTCTTTCGCCATTCCGAGGATTTGTTTCCTTTTATATCTCCTAATCACTGTGCCTCATTTTGGGATTTAGAGTGCTTGGTGCTGGCTGACAGAGAAGGGACTCAAACAAGACAGTGTGGTACAGAGGCACCGTGGCCACAACCAAGGACCAAACTACATCCAGGCATTAAGGGCTCCCTGTCTGTGCCTCGCACGTTGAACCACCTTGTGCTAATAGCTCCCCTGACTGAGAGCATGTGCCTTCACCTGCCTGGATGACCTGTTTTCTCCACCTCAGGTCAGCTAAGGTTAGATAATAGCCATCAGATGCCCAGTCCAGGGCCTGGCAGCAAGAGAGCAGGAGAAAATGACAGGGGGAAAAAATGACAGGGGAAACTGACAATGTGGTACACAGAGGCTGTCTGTCCCCTGCCTGGCGCCTAGGGATGCCTCCTGGGTACTCGGGGCCAGGTGCTCTCTGTCCCCCAGAGCACCCTGCTATGTTTTAATGATGTTACCATTTTGTAACCAAAATCCACCTTTCAGTGCTGAAATCCCACAGAGCTCTAGAGCTCTGCAGGAAACAATGGTATTTAAACACCTGTCTGTACCTGGCAAGGGGGGGCTTCAAAGCTGCTAGAACAATGGCAGGGAGGAGGAATGCCAGCCAATAGCAGGCAGCCTCTCCTGAGAACCTGGGAAGAATTCCAGTGGACCTGGGTGGGTAGGAGGGGACAGGGGAGGACTGGGGCTCAGCCAGGTGGCACTCTCTGATGCATTCTGTTCAGACACCCTGACCTCTAGCTCTGAGTTTTGTCAAGGCTGGCCTCGGGGCAGCCTGACCCCCAATAGCTCAAGAGGCTGCCTGATGGGATCCCCCAAACTAGGGACATGTGAATGTTATATTTAGGGGTCAAAAAGTATTTCCTTTAAATTATCAATGATTGTTACATTTAATTTTTTTTGGGGGGGGATTATAGGTGGCATGTGCTACCACATCCAGCTAGGTTTTCTTTTCTTCTTCTTCTCTCTCTCTCTCTCTCTCTGAGACAGGGTCTCACTATGTAGCCCAGGTCTGGTCTTGAACACATAGCAATCCTCCAGCCTCAGCCTCCCAAGTGCTGGATTAGAGGAGTGTGCCACGATGCCTGGCCACCTATGTTGTAGACTATGTGTGCCATACAGTCTTCTACTGAGATGACTCAACCCTGCCACAGACCACAGGGACACAAGGTATGTGTCTGTGCTCTACTAGAGCTATTTATGGACACTAACATTTGAATTTCATATAATTTTCATACGTCATGCAAGGTCCCCCCCCCCCCAACTGCCTTCCAACCATTTGGAAGTTAAGAACTACTTAGTTCTTAATTCAAGAGTAGGACAAACACAAGTGACAGGCTGGATGTGGCCCAGGGACTAAGCTTGGGGATCTCTGGTTTATACCATGAACATTGCACTGGATTTAGGAGGCCTGGGTCCAAACTCAGTGACAATGGCAGCAATGAGCAGAGGTGAAACTACTTGCCCTGAAGGTGGGACCACCCAAGCCCAGTCACCTCTGGTCATCCCTCGTGTGGGTTGAGCTCAGATCTGGGGCTGAGGAGCCTCCCCTCCTGGGCTCCAGATTCTGCCTGGGGATAAGCTGACCCTGGTCCAACCGGGCCACGCTCCTTCTGGCTGCATCCATCCCAACAGCCTCTTGCCTCCACCTCGGTTTCCTTCTGTGTGAATGAGCTGCAGACCACCAGGGACACTTAGGAGATGTTGGGACACCTAAACTGTGCCCACTTGGCACCGGCTGGATCCAGCTCAGCTGCCATTGGGAAGATGCAGGATGCCATGCAGACCACAGACAGTGAGTGGCTTGGCACCTCGTGAATGGGCCATTCCTGGCATCCCTGCCTGTGTCCCTCATGCCTGCTCAACCTCCACCTTCTTCCGTTTGCAACTCTGGGGTCTCATGGAGATGGCAGTGGGTGGGGCGGGATGAGAGGAGGGTATAGTTATTGGGACCCAAAGCTAGAGTCCTGGATGGATTGGGGGCTGTTGGGGACCGCTGTGACTCAGACATACCCGTGTACACGAGCTCTGCGAATTTGAGGCCCAGGCCCTGCTTGATTTTCCGCACTTCCCGATCCATGGTGAAGGCCTCGATGTCTAAATGAGCATGGTAAAGGATGGTCCCTGCTGGGGTCTCGTAGATACCTAGCCATTTTTCCAGGCAGGGGGAAAAAGAGAAAAAAAGAGAGAAACACATGAAACCCAAACTGTCAGCAAATGACAAAAAAAAAAAAAATAATAATGACTCGTCTGACAGGAGACAAGCCAGTCGGACCCATTCACTCCCAGCTTGCTGCAAAATGTGTCTGTCATTATACTCATTCTGGGGCCACGACAGTCCACTCTGCGGCTTGTGGAGAAAATTTCTAGATGCCCCCCTTTGAAGAGGCCCTCAGACGCGGGAAAATGACAGGGTTTCGGAGCAGCACCCCCCCTTCCCATGCATGCCCACCGGCCCGCAGCTGAAAACCTGTAATTAAACCAACTATGGCAGAGCCCAGGGCCCCAAATATCCCTTCCTCCCTTCCACTAGAGAGTCAGGGGAGGGGACGGCCATGTGCACGCATGTGCACACGTATACATGCATGGTGACGAGAGCCATGTCTCTGCAGAGGTAGCTGGGGTGGCCAAGGGCTGAGCAAAGTCCCCCCTGTACAGGTGGGGTTAGCTGAGCCCCCCGAGGAGAAGGGACTTGCCCGAGCTGGAATTGGGGCTGGAGTCCACGTCTAGGGCTGTCTGCTGAGCCATGGGTCAGCTGGTCATGGAGACCCAAACCAAGGGAGAGGAGTCCCTTCCTGTCACCTCACTCTGTCTCGCTCCTACTTTGTAAAAGAGCTCGCTTGGGCCAGACGGTCTCTGAAGGGGTATGGAGGAACCCTCAGTAGCACCATGTGACATTTGAGGGCGTAGCCCAACCTTGGGCAAACCCGCTATGTCCACTGTCCCAATGGACGGGCAATAGTAATAGTGGCACCCCATGAATTCTAGCCTGAAAGCTTTTCCTTTTCCCCACATAGTGTTAAAAAGGCAGTTTTCCAGTTGTTCTGACAACTTCCCACCATCTTTCCATATTAGCTGCTTTTAAAAATCAGAAAGAACTTGAGCTAATCACAAGAGCCCAAAGTGACTACTAGTGTCTACTGCTAGGCCAGTTACAGACAGGTGCGGCCTAGTTGCCCAAGGCCGGGCCCTCCAGCCTTAAATGGAAGGATCTACGATAGAAGCAGCCACTATGCCTATAATCCTATCACAAACCCAACTGAGCAGGACCAGGGATGTAGCTCAGTTGGTAGAGTGCTTGCCCAGCATACAGGAAGCCCTGAGTTCCATTGCCAATACCACATCAAACCCGGTGAGATAGAATACACTTATCATCTCAGCGCTCAGGAGGTAGAGGCAGGAAGATCAGAAGTTCAAGGTCATTCTTTTTTTTTTTTTAAATTTATGATTCTTTTTTTTTTTAAAAGAATCACGTATCTTTTTTAAAAAAATATTTTATTTATTCATTTTCAAGCAGAGAGATGAGAGAGAGAGAGAGAGAGAGAGAGAGAGAGAGAGAGAGAGAGAGAGAGAGAATATGAACCAGGGCCACCACCTTGTGGGTCCTGGGGAATTGAACCCAGGGACTTAGGCACTGGAGGCAAGTGCCTTAACCGCTGAGCCATCTCTCCAGCCCCACTGAGCCATCTCACCAGCCCCAAGGTCATTCTTAACTACATAGAAAGTTTGAGGTGGTGAAAGTTTGAGCCCAGGGCCCCAAATATCCTTTCCTCTCTTTCACTAAGGAGTCAGGGAGGGGGTTCTAGGAAATCAAACCCTAGGCAGAAAGGCTTTGCAAACATGTGCTTTAACCACTGAGCAATCTCCCCAGCCCCTCCAGCATCTCTGGGGATAAGCTGACCCTCATACAACCCGGCCAGGCTCCTTCTGGCTGCATCCATCCCACAGCCTCTTGCCTCCACCTTGGTTTCCTTCTGTGTGAATGAGCTGCAGACCACCTGGGACACTTCTTGAGACAGGGTCTCTCACTGAACCTGGAGCTCACTGATTGGCTAAACCAGCTGAGCCCTAGGGATCCTGTCGTGACCTCCGCAGAGCTGGGAGTGTAGGCATGCCTCAGCATACCTCTTCAGCCTGTTTAGAAGGACAGATGTGGGCTGGGGAACTGGTTTAGTGGATAAAGCTCTTGCCGTGCAAGCAGAAGTACCTGAGTTCAGATTCCAGAACCCATGCAAAGCCGGATGCTATTGTGCTAGACTCTGTGATACCAGAGTGCCTAGGGCAAGGAGGGCGGTGGGAACAGAATTGCCCAGAAGCTCCTGTGCCAGCTTGTCTGGCTAAGGCAGTGGTGAACAATGAAAGGAGAGCCCGTGCCTCAAGCAAGGTGGATGATGAGGAGACTCCACGCGTGTGCTGTGGCGTGTGCATGCCTGCACACACACACTTACGTCGACATACACTTACATTCTCATCATACACATCCCCCACTGCAAAAAAAAGAGAGACAGATGTACATGGAAATATCTGCCTCTAAAATGACAGAACTAATAAGGTTCAAGGGCTCAGTAGCCAGGCTGGCCTCCAACTTAACTATGAAGCTGAAGTGCCCTTGAATTTCTGACACTCTTGCTTCTGTCTCCCAAGAGCTGGCATTACAGACACACTCCATCCTGCCAAGTTGACATTTTCAATTACTTTATAAGCTTTATCAACAACGACAAAAGCAATTTAGCATGAGCCATCCATCGCAAGCCACGATACCCTCGAAAGCCAGTTGGTCACGTCATCTGGACAGTTTAGACAGAAGCATACCAGACCCTTGCCAAGCCTGTCCTTACACCATCCTGGGCACACAGATAGCAGGAGACATGGCATTTTCCCTTTCTGGGGACCCTGGCACCTTCCTGCATCTTCCTCCCAGCCAGGATCGCAGGCCAATCTGAATTTACAGAGCTGGAGCTAGAACAGAAGTCCTACAGCACGTGCACATTGGCAGCAAGGTCTTGCTTGGGTTGGCTCTGTGACCTTGGCCTCTCTCAGCCTCTCTTGTGCCTCCAGCAGGCATGCCCGCAAAACCGGAAGTTGCCAAGTTTCTGCCTAACTTCCATGCTAACTTTTTCGGAGATGTGCCCAGAAGAAGATAAGCCCACAGATGCACAGCTCTCCTAGCATGTCAGGCACAGCCATGGATTTGTTTCTAGAAATACTGTGAGCCAACTCCACAACATTCCCTCCCAACAGCCCAGGGAGGGGAAGACAGACTGGCCTGGCCAAGGTCCCCCAGCTATTGCCCACTGCAGGTGTCCCCTAGGAACACAAGGCCAGTGCCACTGCGATCAGTGGGCAGAGCTCTTAGAACCAGCCTTGGGAAGGTCACAGGCTTAAAGCTGCAGCCATGAAACACCAGCAGAATGAATATTCTGGATGCTATCTTAGGCGGTGTTAAAGTTAATTGGGGCTGATCAAAAGGTTGTTTTTAGCTTGCTACTGTTGTGTGTGCGTTTAAAGCTCTTTCCTCTCTCGGCAGGGGTAGGGGGTACAAATGCTTTCCCTGTATTTCTTCTAGAGAGAAAAAAAAAAAAACGACTTTAAAAAAAATCCAGTGACAGAAACCTGATGCTAAGAGACTATGGATTTGGGGTTTTTGACAGTCGGCATACAAACCACTGCGCAAAGAGAAGGAGGAAATGACAGCTGAGCCTCGGGCTGCCACGAGGAGACAACAGACATCTTCCGAGTGACACGCACAGCGGCTTCAAGTGTCTATTTTCATCTCCCCGTGTTTACAGGAGAGACAGGGGTGTCAGCGGCTCTCCACAGAGCAGCTTCAATCACACCCTAATTACCGCCAGGAAGTGGGGGCTGGGGAGGCCGAGGTGGGGGGAGAGTGGACCTAGAGAAAGAAGGTGGGGACCACAGAGCTGCTGCAGCTTCAATTCTTCTCATCTGTTCTCACAATGACAGAACTCAGTGGAATCTTCCAAGCCAGCTGGGATCAGGACACAGGACTGGAGACCCCAGCATCCCAGAAAGAAGGAATCTGGGAAGGTGGGAGGGATGTGGGGATGAAGTTGGCTGGAGGCCTAGGACTCCCTTTCTTGGGTACCAGGGCCCAAGCTGGAGGTGGTTACCATGGTGACGGGAGGCAAGGCCAGGTGGGGTCTCTAGCTGTCCTCTAGGCTCCTAGGGATCAAGGTGGGTCCCTGAAGTTGACCATTCTGAGCCTGTGGGACTAAGAACTCCTCTGCTTCACAACCTGCCCTCCATTCTCCATCTGGAATGTTCCATGTGAGAAGTCTGGGAGGGCTGGAGAGGTAAGTAGGCAGGCAGCCCTATTTCCTTCCCTCATGGTCATAAGGTGGAGGAGTGAGACGGAAGTGAGGTAGAGGAAGGGAAAGTGGGAGAGAGATGGGGAAGGTGGGAGAAAGGTTAGGGGAAGCAAGGGCAAGCGAGGAGACTGCAGAGGGGGACAGCAGGAAAGTGGCAGGAGGCCCAGAGGGGCCAAGGAGAGAGAGGAGGAAGGCCAGAGGGAGAGGAGGGCAGGGAAGAGGCGGTGGGGATGGGCAGGGCTGGAGATGGACCGGAAGGTGAGGTGAAGGACATAGCCAGCAGCTCCCTCCAGGCTTGACTCCCTCCTTCCTGCCTCCCCCTTCCCTCCCTACTGATTTCATTTACTTCACTTAATTAGCCCCCCTCCAGAGTTAAAAAGATAATGTGATAATGACATGTGAACAGCCACAATACAACCCAGTCACTCCATCTGCAGTTTCCCCAGTCATCAGTCCCTGACCCTGTGGCCCTGAGCTTGCGTTGGCCAGGCCACCCAGTCCCAGGGTCCGATGCCTCCCCCATCCTTGAGAAAAAAGCAATCCCTTAATGAATGTCAATTACAAGCTTTGTAAAATCAATACAAATGACATTTCTCCTGTACACCGAGATCCCGACAGTCCCATCTTCCAGCCCTCAATAAGGACAATTAACAGCTTCTCCGTCACTGTACACTTAATAAATTCCTCCTCATGGGGGGAGTGGACAGTGCCCTCAGGAATCACCTCTGCTCTGGTTTCCACACAAGGAAATCAAAACAGAATACTAAAAATGCAGCCGTGAAAATTGGCAAGTTAGAACTTTGGGAGGGAAAGGATGAGAGTTCCTAAGGGTTTCAGAGATGGAGAGTAATTTGACTAAGGTCACATAGCAACTTCTTGGAATCTGAACACCGATTCCCCTCCCAAGACTGTAGAATGCTCAGAAGAAACCCTGTGCTTTGGGGGACAGCACCCTGGAGGTAGACACTCTTAGTAGCTGGGCAGAGTGAAGCTGGAGCTCCAGGCTCCTCCGCAGGTGGTACAGAGCCAACAGAGATGCACGATCTCATGGTACAATCCTTCTGGGGAGATGACGCCCTGGTTTTGGATAAAGGGAAGAAGTCTGCCTCCAGACACAGCACCTCAACCCATTTGACAGGAGAGGACATCAAGGCTCAGGAAGGCTACATTGCTCTTCTGATAGTGACAGACACAAGATTAGGATTCCCTAGGCAGGGCCCCTGGCGCCTGGAACTTGCAGCTAGCCCATGCCCCCTCTGGAGCCTTGGTTTCCCCTTCTGTACAATGAGGTGATGGTCTCTGACTCCCAAGGTCCTTACAGGCTGCCTTGGAGGGAGGGGGCTTCCATTGCGAAGCTCCCAAGGGCAGGTGGAGACAAAGAGACATTTAATAAGATGTTAAATAGGAAAGAGACAAAGGTGAGCCAGGATAAAAGCCACAGCTAATTAGTGCATTGTTCTCCACAGCTAACCCTGCTCTGTTCTCTACAAGGCCTCTCCGGGGTTCAGTTGGGTTGATTCCCAGAACCTGGAAAGAGGCACACCTGGCCTCTTCCCCCCACCCCTCCTCTTCTGAGACAAATCCAATCAGGTCAGGGGCAGAATAGCCAACTGCCTCCTCAAGGCTCACCATGGTACACTTGGAGAAACTGAGGCCCAGAGATGAGAAGACGGGGCTTGCTGGGCAAGGTCTCAGACCCATACCTTTTCTAGCAGCTGAAATCATCCTATGAGCTCTTTTGGAATTAGGCTGGGATTGAACCTTGGCCCGGTATTATCTGGTTCTGTTTTATGTTTTCCAATTGATGGAAAGCAAAGTGATTTGAACAGAGACCAATACAAGGGCCCTGGTCATATTGCTGGTGTTGAAACTCTCGGGTACCCAATCCCAGGGACTCTAAGTGTTGAACCATGTCCCTCTCCCACTGAGAGCCCCCTAAAGATTGCAACATTGCTTCATCACACATGGTGATCCACAGGGACCTGGGGTCCCCTTGTTGGATGAGTGAGGATGTTGAGAGGAGAGGAGGGCACGGCCAGGAGAATGGCATACGCCTGACACAGGAAATCATAGACAGAGGTACTTATGAGGAGAACAATTTCCCATTCCCTAGCCAGAGGTGACCAGACAATACCCACGGCCTAGGCTAGACACAGCAAGGCAGACCCAGCTGATGGGGGGGGGGGGCAGGGGAAAGTCCTGGAGCCATGCCTGACTCTGTCTCAGCCTCTTCAGGGCTTGTGTACAGCTCACAGCGCCTCCACTGCCTGCCTGGTGTGCACAAGACGCCTTAATGACCACGAAATCAGCCCTGCACGGTCACCCTCGAAACCTGGCTGGCCCGCCTGTGACATGAGAGACCCTGACCTCCAGGCCTGGCCCTAGTTTCCCATTTTTCCCAGACTCCCCAAGCCCCTACCAACTCTGTGGTGGCACCTCTCCGCAACCTTTCCTACTTTTCTGAGGGAAACCTCCATGGTGTGGGTGAAAGGACTTGCCCAAGGTCACCCAATGGTGACAGCCCAGTGGGATGGGGGCGTAGCAGGAGGTGTTGAGAAAGGCCTCTGTGGTGCTGAGCCCACTTACCTCGGGACTTCATGCCGATAAAGCGGTTCTCCACAATGTCAATACGGCCCACGCCGTGCTTGCCCCTGGGGAGGAACAAATTATCTCTATTCAGGTGCTGCCATAAGGCTCGGTGACAGAGGCCACCCACCAAGCTAGGACTGCAGACTGCCACAGGTGGCGATGGCCTGGCTGCAGAGGTCTATGTGGGGCATTGGTTCCCCTCAGCCTCTAAGACTCAAGACACCTGAGTCAGGTCCCCTGGCTGGCCCAAGTGCTCCATGGACAGGTGGGTACACTGAGGTCCTGAAAGAGAAGGGACTGTCATTTGCTTCTTCTGCCTGGGGTCTCAGCTCGCCACACTCATCTTCCCTTGGACACTGGTCCCTGGCCTTGCTGAGTGACTGGAGTGACCCACTCCTGGGATGAGGGGTTTAAATAGACTATGGGAACTCTCTTGCCAAGTCTACCATCTTGATCCAGGACAGTATGCCTAAGGGGACAAGACAGAGCCTGTCCTCAATGATCCTGAACTTCAGCTGTGACCATCAGCCATGATCATCTAGGCCCGAGCCTCCCTGAGGTGACGGGACGGGCAGGCTGTGGCACTCACGCGACTTCGTTCAGGTACATGAAGAGCTCCAGGGATGTGCGGTGGGTGATGTTGTCCTTGATGTTGGTCACCTTCACGGGAACCCCTGGAGCAGAAGGAAGAGGGGAGTGGGCCTCTGGGCTGGGGCTCAGCAGAACAGCCTGTGCCCACCACCCCCACCCTCTCCCTCCGCCCGAAACGCCTTAAATGGATGTGACAGATATAGAGTCCGAATGACTCCTTCAAAGCCCTGTGCTGGGGGGAGAGAAGGGGCGAGAAAGCCCCCCAGAATGACAGGGAAATGCAATAAAAACGCTCTCCCCCACCCTCCCATTCTCTTTGCCCCTTCAGCATTTAGGGGCTGTGAAATTGGAACCAGGCCCTGAACTAATTGAATTTCACGCTCCACCATTGTCTTACTATGAAGCACCTTCTGTCCCACCAGCTACCCGGGGGCCGCCTGGCTGAGGGGTGGCTGAGCCCGAGATGCACACGCACACGCACGCGCTCACGCAACTCTCTGCCACGCTTGCCAGGTGGACCCCTGTGCCCAGATCCTGTACCCCAGACGGATGCAGCCACCTGATGGGTGGATGGGCTGGTGCCCGCTCGGGAGGGCACGGCGTACTGGAGTTCTGGGAAGCGGAGTCTGGGGTGGCAGCAGGGCAGGAGGGAGGTGGCTGGACCTCAGCAAGGGAAGGACCGTGTCGAGGGGGGTGGCGGAGAGGGGGCAGTGGGTGGGTTCAGGGTTGACTTTGAATAGCAAGGGGCATTTTCTCGAGCGGTGTGAAATGAGCAATAAATGTATTAGGGGGCTAACAAGAGAGCTGTAACAGTGACAAAGAAAAGCTGTTCAAAGTTGGCGGCTAATCCCCCACCCATCTGCCCGGCTCATTACCATGTAGCCAGCCATCGGGTGCCAATCAGGGCTCAATAGAGGCTTTCGAGTCTTTATTAGTCAGGCGCCGTTTGGAGGGGCTTCGCTCAGGGTGCTGACAGCCTCGCCATTCTTAACCCCCATTTCCAGGGGTTTTATAACTTGGTTGTAAATTGCTATTAAATGTAAGTCTGCCCAATAATGAACCTTAAGCCCCCTCACCACCCCCTGCCTCTCGCCTCTCTCTTTCTCTCCCTCCCAGCCTCTATTATCACCCCTACCCTGGGGCCTTGGATGGGGCCTGCCCGGGAGGAGAGGTGACATTGTTGGTCCTGCTGCCGGAGAAAGCCTCTTAGCTTTTAAAATAGTTAATAATTAGATTAAAACTTCAAATAAATTAACTAGAGAGTGAATGGGACCAGGCAGGGGAGGGTTCCTTCCCCCCCCTTCTTTCCAGACAGTCACCAAATCATGACAATGGGTCACCTCGTGTCCTTTCCTCAGTTCCATCCTCTAGGATGGGCTGTTGGACCCTCCGACACCTCCTGCCTACCCTCCACTCGTCCCAGCTCTCAGGGCCCCACGTAGGAAGTCTGAGTTGCCGTGTGCTCTGTCCCACCATCTGCTCAAGGATAATTTTCAAGGGAGGCTCTGTGTCTGGGAGCCAGGCCTGGCCCAGACAGAGAGCCATGGAGAGGGATCTGGGGCTCTAGATGTCTTTAGGTCCCTGTTAAGACCCCTGTGGCCGCCGGATGGTGTGAGATTGAAATCTGCACAGGCGCAGGGGCAATGGTGGCACTCACTGGCTGACCAGCCAGGCTCACAGGAAAGGCTGGGAGAAGTGGACCAGTGAGAGAACCTCACTCCACGCACAGGCCAAGCTCAGCTGTAAGCACGTGACCTGAGACCCAGAACCAGAAAGTCCCAGAAGGTCATACCAGCCAGAGGAAGCTGGGGGTTGAACTCTTGCTCACCCCAACACTCTGTCCTCTGTCTCTGAGGTGCCTTGAGAAAAGGTTGAGTTTCAGAAGTCCTCTCAGCATGCTCCCTGCTCCAGCCTGGTAGACAAGATGGCTGGCCTCCCTTCCCACGCATAGAACACCTCAAGCCTCCTCCTGTAAGCCTTCCTGACCTCAGAGTCTCCTAGAAGGATCCTCTTTCCAGGTGAGGACCGCCAAGCCCTTGCTCAGCAGGGTTTTGCTCTGCCCATTACCAGGTATGCCCTGCCCCTCACCTTCCTCCAGGACAAGAGATGCCCACTGTGACAGGCCAACAAATACTTCCTATGGATGGCCATTCAGATGAGGGAAGTCAGGACACCTTCTCCACCATTGTCAAGGTGAGCCAGAGGGGCAGTAGCTTTGATTCCGGGCTCAGAGGAGACCCTGAGCTGCTAAACTCAGGACAAGCAAGGCTTTACAAGTGGGATCAGAGGTCCCTGGGGCCTGTTCTATGACTTGTCATTTTTACTGAGCTACTCCTGGTGCCTCACCCAGGTGACTACTTCCCCTTCAGACCTTCTTTCACTCAGAAAAACACAGTACTTCAGTCCCCACTGGGAGATGGGGAAACTGAGACCTAGAAAATTGGAATGACTTTTCCCAGTCAGCTGCTCTAGTTTGGAAGGTTCACAGCCCAGACCGTGAGTCAGCGACCTGGTAAACAGCCTTCCTCCGAAGCCTAGAGGCTTGTCTTGTCGGGGTCACCCTATCCAGGTCAGGGACTGTCAGGAACCTGCAGAGTCCCTGTCTGCATGCTGGTTTTTAGAATGTAGGGTCATGGAAGGCCTAAGCCCCAGGCAGGGAGGAGAAAGGAGCTGAGACCAACAGAGTCACCCCCCTTTGAGTCCCACTGGATGGGCACATACCTTTTTTGAATTCTATCTCAAGGATGTCAGGGCTGTTGGGAGCTTTGGCTGGGTCTTGGGTCTTTGTGTAGAGACCTGGAGGTGCTTGGTTCTGAGAAAAAGAGAAAGGTCAGAATGTGGATGACCCAAGCCAAATCATATCACATTAGTGCCAAGACACCAGTGCTCCCCTCTTCCCATAGGCACCTGCGCCCCTAACCCCTGTCTAGAACCCTGGGAAGCTGGCACTTCCAAATCAGCCAGTGGGTCCAGCAGGCTTCCAGCCTCCCCCCTGCACCCCCCAGTGAGCCCCGCCTGCCAAGGGCCTGGGAAACAAAGGGCTCAAGAAATCAGACAATTTTTCCCCTCAACTTGATCTCATCTTTTTCTTCGACGCCCCCACAGCTGGAGGTAGAATAGCGGGAGAGAAACAAGTCAGGCAAGAAAAAGTGTGACTTCAGGAGTGTGGTCGCATGAGCTTTCCCGGAGCTGCACGCAGGCGCGCTCCCGGCGCCGGGAATTGGGGTTTATTCTGCACTGACCGCAAAGCTAATGACTGCGCGTGACCCCAGCAGGTGCTCTGGCGAGCCAAGCCGTCCCCGGGGTCCCCGAGGTTAATACTCACAGGGAGAAAAGAGAAGAGGAAAGCAAAAACCCATTTGAAAACACATCAACCTTTATGTATATTTTTTCTCGGCTGTGTTGGAAAATGGGCCTCTCATCTTGAGGCGGAGGTGGAGGGGCTGCTTGCTGTCTGGGACTTTCTGGAAATTCCTTCCTGCCTCTTAAGGTCCCAGCTCCCCCAGCCTGCAGCTTGGACATTTGCCACTATTGGGGATGGGAGCCTCTGGGCCTGACTGCTCTAGTTCTACCCATGGGCATCCTGTGCCCAGCTGTCTGCCCACCTGCTGGCACCCTTGGAAAAGCAGTCTTTTTAAAATCTTGAGCACAGCTGGGCGTGGTGGCACACACCTTTAATCCCAAGCACTCGGGAGGCAGAGGTAGGAGGATCGCCATGAGTTCAAGGCCACCCTGAGACTACAGAGTGAATTCCAGGTCAGCCTGGGCTAGAGCGAGACCCTACCTCAGGGAAACAAGACAAAACAAAACAATCTTGAGTGCACGCACAAGTCACTTGAGTTCCCAGCAACCCTGTTTTGGTCAGACCAAACAGTGCTGCCCTGCTACAGATGCTCAAATCGAGCCTGCAGTAGGTCCTGTAGCTGCTTCTTTGAGCTCCGCAAAGGCTGGGCAATCTTACGATTAAAACACAACATATGAGAAAACGCCGAGCAAGGGCTGGTGTAAAGGGGGACTCCCTCTGCAGGAGGAAAGACTGCTGGCCATGGACACTGTATGTCCCTCCAGAAGAGGCCACAGGAGGGTGCCCTGGGCCACTCACCTGTGGTCCCTTTACCGTTGGCTCTTGCTTGAATGAACAACCACCTGACCTTTCCTGGACCCCCTTGGTTTGCACACTAAGACTCCTCTATTCTGTGACCATCCTTCCAGCTTTGCTGAGCTCCTGTGATGAACCCGAGCACCCCCAAAGTGCTGTGACTTGGGCTTGCACTCACTTCATCTGCTTCCATTTGTGTGGCAGACACAAGAACCCAGACCAAATATAAAGACAGGCCCTGGGAGGCAGGAGGGTCCTTAAGGAACCCCAGCCTGGTACTGCCACGGAGCAAAGGGCCCAGGGAAGTGGCTTCTTCCTGGCACCCATGCCGCTTTCCAATGGCTAAGGTAACTTAGCCTGAGTCTATGGCTAGAGTGAGCCGGTGCCTTGGGCCTTGCCAAGACTCCATTCCCAGTGTTCAGACATGCCTGAGGTCCAGCCTCATCCCCAAAATTAAGTGAACCAAGCCTGGGTCTCAGCTGAATGACACAGCCCCACAGCTTCCCACCCAGGACTCCCCAAACTCAGGCTTAACTTATACCAAAATGTCAGCCCCAAGGGTCCCCCAAACATCTCACTTCTGCCTGCATTGTGGCCACAGGAGGCACTTCAATTTGATACCTGTCACCTTCTCCTGCCACACTTCCTGGTAGAGAATAAGGACATTTGCGTTTGGAAAGAGAGAAGGGGACAGACAGGAAGACGCACAGGACAGGATGAGTCCCCATGCTCTACAGCTGTGGGGCGGGGTGGGCACCTGACAGTCCCATGAAATCAAATAACTAAATAGAAACTAAATAGAAATAAAATGACCGTTGGCTTTGTAATGAGACTGCGGGCGCCAGTCTTCTTTTTAACTGTCCCTCCTAAAAGCCGAGTTCAAATGACAAATAGTTTGTGGAGTATCACTGCCAGTTACCCGTCTCAGTAGGGGGGCTCACTTCCAATGTCATCAGAGGATGGGGGAGGGAAGAGAAAGAGAGAGAAAAGAGGGAGAGAGAGGGAGAGAGAGAGAGAGAGAGAGAGAGAGGAGAGGAGGGCGGGGTGGGGGAGGGGGCAAAAGAAAGCATGAAACAGGGCCGAGAAGGAGAGATTGTGAGCAAATGGTCCATGAACTAAACCATGATGTAGAGGCAAGATCGATGCTGAAAGTGGTTTATTCATCCATCAGATATGGCGGCCGGCGGCTGAATGAACTCTTTCACTGTGGGCCGTATGAAGTTAAAGCAAGTAAATTTCTATCTTTCTTCGTATTAGCTGCCTCATTGCCTTTCAATCAGCCCTCATGGAGGCAGAAAATGGCTCAGCCATCTGCCTCAGACCCTCCCTGCCACAGGCCTCCGTCCGGGGGCTTTTTTGGGGAGAGGGGGAGGGGTTCCTTTAGGCTTCAGACTCCCAGAGCTCCTCCCTGTGGTGGGGGCGGGAGGGGGCTTGGGACAGGGGACACAGAGACATAGCATGGGTGCTGGAGCTTGGAGAAAGCTGTGTGGCCAGGCCAACCCAGAGGACCTCCTGCCGGAGTGGCCAGGACCCTGGGTGCTTCAGCCAGGCCTATGCACTCACACCCAGCCCAAGGCAACACGTTTTCCCTCTGTGACTTTGAGTGGATCTACCATACTTAATTTAGCCTGCGAGGAGAGAGAGCAGAAACCCATTCCCATGCCTGAAGCCTTGCCCTGTGCTGGGGGGATGCTATGATTTTCCACTTTATGCTCAAGGAATTGGAGGCTCAGAGAGGTTGGGTGGCAGGTTGGAGATTGCACAGCAATAAGAAGCAGACAGATGGGATTTAGATTCAGGCGTCTCTATCTCTGGGACCTTAGTCTTGATGGGATGGTAGGATGGCAGCTCCCCCTGATAAAGACAGGCTAACAGGTCCTGAGCCCTGATACACTCTTATTAGATTCAAGGCCTGAAAGGTCCCTCCCCACCTCCACACCTTTCCACAGTCATAGGATAACTTGCACCAAACTTCAGGCCTCAAGCTGCCCACAAGACCTCAGCTCTGCTCCTCTAGTCCCAAGGTAGTATTTTGGGGGTACCTTCTCTCTAGTGAGGAAAGTGCTAGAGGCTGCCGAGAAAAGCATGGGGAATAGTTCCCCAGTGTGCTTGGGCCTGCCGGAGCAGGGCCTGGAAATGCCTGAAGTGCTCACTCTGTGGTTCAGCCCTTGGGCCCCCCTCGGCGTGACTGACTGGCTAATGAGAGGTGGCTGGCCCGAGTGTCGTGGGGTCAGCAGAGCATGAACTGGAAAGACCCGTGACCAGCAGGCGGCAACCCCATGGGCCTAACAGTCCCTTGGGGGGCAAAGATGGGAGCTCTCCTGAGTGACAGGTGTGGATGGAGGAGGGTGAGCGGTCAGGAAGGGTGGCTGTGGACATTGGGGTGCAGGAAGGCCAAGGGCCCCAGCTGCCCTCCTGCTGAATGAACAGTCACTACTTTGGGCCTCAAGAGTCTCAACCCATAAAATAAGGTTGTTAACAGCCAGTATCTCGGGAGATAAAGACAGGCCTGGTATATGTTCCAGGGTGGCCAACACTGATCAATGGCTAGGCCTGGTACTTCAGGGTAGGGGCTCTTCTGGGACCCTGATAGGGTTCCACTAGCCTCATCCTGACCCAAACCAAGCCTCCTCTCCTCCAGCTGGCTTCAGATTCCCCCAGGCCCAGCTGCCTGAATGCCCCATCCCACCCCTAGCACAGCGGCCCAGGCTGTGGGGGCTGAGCCAGGGACTGGAGACGTTTCCCCAGGGACAAAGAGATTTTTCTCTTCCCATGAGAGATTTCACCCTGCCTCCCCCACCTCCCATGGTGGGCAGGGGAGACACAAAGAAACCCCCAGGGAGAGAAACCTTAAACTTCAAATGGGGCTGTGGACCCAGCCTAGCCAGCTTGGGAGGCTGGGGACAAGCATCACGGTGGCCATGGTGGGTGTGGAACACAGACCTAGACAAATGTGCCCTGGGGATTTGGCCCCCACCTGCAATTCGGGGCAGCAGCCCAGCCGCCTGCCCAGGGCTGGTGGGCACAGGCTGAATCCTCCCAGAAGTGCCTCGTGTGCTTAATGACTTCTTTATTATCAGTTACACTCTCTCTGCCGCCCTGAAATTCTTCCTTTCCCCATTCATCTTGGCAGTAATTAGACAGAGTACCAGGCAAGGGGGGCAGGGCAGACAGAGGGGCCCCACGCCTAGCCCCCCGTAAAATTTTAAATTAGGCCCCACATGATTGACAGTAGCAGCACAGGGTGGCTGGCTTGTGGAAAGAGGGGGTTACCTTGGGGTTCTCCAGGATTCCAGCCTCATAGCTGTGGGAGAAAAGGAAGATGTGGTGGGTGAGCTGGGGAGATACAGAGCAGTGCCATGCGTACCCCCACCACCCCTTTGAGTGCCCATAAGTCTGCTATGTCTCTCTGACAAAGTACCTGCTGCTAATCCTGCCTGGAACATTCTGGGATGCCTCAGTTGGCAGTGAGGGCGTTGCAGGGTATAAGAGCTGGGGTCTGGTGAGATGGCTCAGAGCTTGCTTACAAGCCTGGCAGCACAGGTTTCATTCCGCAGTGCCCACATAAAGCCAGACACACAAAAGTAGCTCATGTACCTGGAGTTTGTTTGCAGAGGCAGGAGACCCTGAATGCCCAATCTCATTCTCCTCACCTCTTTTTCATAAATAAATAAAATTTTGTTTTTTTTTGTTTATTTGTTTGTTTTTCGTTTTTCGAGGTAGGGTCTCGCTCTAGCCCAGGCTGACCTGGAATTCACTCTGTAGTCTCAGGCTGGCCTTGAACTCACTCATGATGATCCCCCTACCTCTGCCTCCCAAGTGCTGGGATTAAAGACGTGCGCCACCACGCCCAGCAATTTTTTTTTTTTTTTTTTTTTTTAAAGAAAGAGCTGCGACTTTCCCTTCAGTCTTACGGGTGAAGCCCTGGGTGAATAGCTCCTGCTGTTCCCTTTGCCTCCAACATTCAGCCCCCTCTTCATCCTTGAGGTTTTAGCCTCATAGGCCACCTCCTCCAAGAAGCCCTTCTAGATGCCCCAGGAATCAGGTCTGCCAGATGGGTGTGCTGTGCTCCTTGGTACTTGGGAGTAGCATAGGCTGCAGGCAGGGACCTGAGTGTGCCCAACCCCTGTGATGAGGAGAGGGTGAGGATCGTGTGTTACCTGATGTGCATAAGGTTCTCATCCATGCTCCAGGGGCTCTTGGGAGTGACCGGGATGGGAATTCCATGTTGCTATAGGTGAGAGACAACAGGACAGTGAGGCAGCTGGAAGGACCGAGTTTTCCTCAAGATACCTGATAGACTCTGGCTCCCATTTAGGTAAAAGACCCTGGACTTTGTCTCACTCCCCTCCTGGGATGGAGGGCATGAGGACCTTATGCTGGACGTGTCCACACTAACCCCAAGATTGTGGGTATAAGATGTAGTGGAGTTCTTCCAGAAGATTCTGTGGACCCACACTCCCAAGGCTCCCAGAGCACTCAGTGCCAGGGATTTGGCTGAGAGTCACTCAATCCCAGCTATGAATGCCCACAGAGACCCGATGAGCTGGGCTAGAAGGGCCCAGAGGCCCACCACACATGGACTGAGCTTCCTGGCACCCAGTGAAAGGAGGAACACCCTCAAAAACATTTAGTTCTGTGAGCTGCCAGCCCCTCCAAGCTCAGAGTAAGAGCCATGACATCTCTCTGCAGACCCCATGTGGGGAGGGCCCAGCTCCTCTACCTCCACCTCCACCTGCCATGGCTTGGTGCTATCTGCTTCTCAAGTGGTCTGCAACATTGTCAAGAGTGCCTCCCAGACCCTGGGCCAGGAAGCTGCCGGTGACCCTTAAAGGCCCATCTTGTTTAGTTTGGGGGGCAGGTGGAGAGAAAGAGGAGGCAATTGCTTCAAGGACCCCGCACCCACCCCTGTACAGGCTTGGATCTCCAGCTTGGAAACCCCCTCGAGCAAGCAGTGCCTCTCCCTCCCAGGCCTGGAGGGTCCAGCGCACTGGAAATGGCCCAGGCCAGCAGCCCAAAGCTCCTGATGTCCGTTCATCTGTCCTGAGGGCAGTATGCTCTGCTTCCCCAGCTCGCAGTCCCAGACGAAACCTCAGCCTCCATCAGCACCGCCAGGGGTTGTCTCCCTGCAGATGGGTTTGCTTGCTCCAGCTCTCCTGCCCATGAGAGTCTAGATTCTTCTCTGGAGCTGGCATGGTTCCTTCATCATAGCCCCCAACTTAAAATAATGCCAAAAAGAAAAAAAAAAGGCAAAACTGCTGGAGTTTTGTTTTACCCTTACCAGAGGACATGCTTAAAGAAAAAGCCGGGGCTGGGAAGATTGCTCAGTGGTTAGTGCTTGCTATAAGCATGAGGGCCTGGGACTACTCAAGTTCAATTCCTCAGCACCCACACTAACAGCTGTCTGTAGCCATGCACATCCGTAACCTCAGTCCTGGAGAGTTGCTGAGGCTCTCTGACCCGGAGGGAAAAAAACATGGCAAAAATGGCAGCTCTTGGCTGAGTGAGAGACTCCATCTCAAGGAAGACAGGAAGAAGAGAGGAAAGGAGAAGAGACATTGGAGGCTCCCCTCTGGCCTCAGTATGAGTGCACACACATACATATCACATAACATACCAACTCTCTGTCTCTCTCTCTCTGTCTCTCTCTGTCTCTCTCACACACACACAACAGAAGAAAAAAAAATCCAAGCTGGGCATGGTGGCTCAGGCTTGTAACCTCAATACTCAGAGGATTGCAGTGAATTGAATGCCTACATAATGAGTTCTAGGCCAGCCTGGACTACAAAAAAAAAAAAAAAAAAAGGAAGGAAGGAAGAAAAAAAATATAGCCACAACCACCCCTGAAATGGGTGTGTTTAAATGAAAGCACCTCATTTCTAGGTTGCTCAATGTTTGGGGACATGTGTCACTGCAAAGATGCGGGGATCCAATGTACACTTGCCCTGTGCTCTCTCCATGGGGACCTGGCAAGTCTACCCCTAGAATAGAGGGGGCTGGGTGACCCCGCAGGCACAGCCCAGGGCCCACTGGGCTCTGTCCTACACCTCATGGCTGAGAGGGTAGGGGCTGAAAAGAGCAGTTTGTCGGGTTCCCTGGAGCTTGTCTTGGGATGATGTGGGACCCTCATCCTCGGTGACTGAGGATAGAAAACAAAGCCACCTGCACTGGGGGACAGGCTGCCCTTAGGTCCCACCTTGGGTTCTGTATGATTTATTATTTCTAAAAAAAATTATTATTTACAGTTCAGGGGATGGAACCCAGGGCCTTACACAAGCTAAGTAAGTGTTCTACCATTGAGCTACTCTCTCAGTTCTCTTGTTATTTTTTGTTTTGTTTTATTTTTCGAGGTAGGGTTTTACTCTAGCCCAGACTGGTCTAGAATTCACTATGTAGTCTCAGGGTAGCCTTGAACCCACAGGGATCTCCTACCTCTGCCTCCTGAGTGCTGGGATTAAAAGTGTCTGCCATCACATCCAGCTTTTTTTTTTTTTAATTTTGAGATAGGGTTACACTAAGTTGCCTGGGCTGACCTTGAACTTGTGATCCTCTGTCCCAGTCTCCTCAGTGCTAGGATCATAGGTCTGTGCCATCAGGTCTGGCATTTTTGTGGGGAAGGGGGTTGGGTTTCGGGCTAGAGTCTCGCTCTAGCCCAGGCTGACTTGGAATTCACTCTGTAGACCAGGATGGCCTCAGACTCAGTGATCCTCCTACCTCTACCTCCCAAGTTCTGGGATTAAAAGGCATACACCACCACACCCAGCCTGACATATTATTTTTAATTAACTGTGAGGATAATAATAAGGATGGGATGGGTTTTTTTTTCCTTTGCTGTGGACAATTGTGGGGGTGCATGTGTGAGAAAGCAAATCCATATCTCCAATGCACCTTATGGCCCTGGCTTTTACAGATTTTGAAAGCAGAGATCTTCAAAGCCCCATTGATTTTTCTCACTGGTCTCAGATCCTGCCTGTCTCTGAATTTTGGACACAGCCTCGTGGCTATTCAGCTATCATGGTCACTTCCTGGGTGGCTCTCTCTCCCTTCTGGGTGTGCTAGGAATGAACCTGGCTCCCAGGAAGTAGGATGCAGATCCATTGGGGATGCACACATCCTTCCCTTCCTTGTTTTGAAGGTGATTTAGGAGAGAAGCTAAGTACCTTCTCACCAAACTCCAGGAAGGAGAGAACCATGTTGCCCCTGAAATTCATCTTTGCTGGAAAAAACCCCATAGGTCATCCTGGCCCTGGCTCCCACCTCAACTCGGGGAGGGAGCGCAGAGGTGCACAGGGCTGGCTCTCCATTCTTTATCCTAAAGACAAGGCTTGTTTCATACACTTCATCATCAAGGGGGGGGGGAGAGACGCCTCGCCAACCTCCGATCCCTTAATAGCTCTGCTATTTGCTGATTTGTTTGGCAACATATGGGTTTGCTCTTGTAAACTCCCCTCTTAATAATAAAACAACAGATGGTGGAGGAGGTCTTTCCTCCCAGCGCTCCAGGGCCTAATGGGATGCTGGCGGGCTCGGGGCAGGGCGGCGTCCCCACAGTGTCCCCGCAGCGTCCCCTACCACGTAGCACCTTGGCTGCAGCCTGCAGCCTGCCAGCGCTCACAGCCAGCCCTGGAGACTGCTATTTAAAAACCTGAACAATTTTCTGGTGTGTGCACCGAGTTGCTTTTCCCAGATCTGATTGATTGAGGCTGTTTGTCAAGCTCTGCCATAGAGTCGCTAAAAAGAAAGGTGCCCTGGGGAGCTGCTAAGGACCTTGATGCAAAACTCCTAATATGTTTTATTGTAACTTGTACTTCAAAAAAGGCTGGCTCTGCAAAAGGCTTTTGTCTGTCACTGCCCTGTGGAGCGCCTACCTGTTCTGGGGAAAGCGCTGGGGACAATTAGCATCCAGGTAATTGAGGTACAGACAAGCTTCTCTGCTCAGAGCCCCTACCCACTGTCCCCCGAGGAGCCCACACTCACTGCACAGGTGGCAAGAGGGACTCCTGGGAATAGGAGGGAGATAGCCCAGCACTCTCCTGCTTTGGAGGACAGGGGTTGGCCCTTGGAGATGCCCACCCAGGGGCTGGACCACACCTCTGTGGGGCCAGCTCAGGGAACAGATGGCCAGGGTGTCTGGTCCTCTATCACTTGGGGATCAAGCTGGCCTTATGCCCTTGGCTCAGACAGCCCCTGTGCGTGCGTGTGCTGGGAAGGCTGGGGCTGATGCCTACCTTGGCGTATTCCATCAGGTCGTTTCGGCCCTTGAAGCGGTTGTAAAACTCGGGCATCCTCCAGGGGGCGATGACCTGGGGACAGGACACAGTCAGGAGAGAGCTTCTGCTTAGCCTTAAGAGCCCCTCTGGGAAGGGGTCAACTAGGGGAGAGATTTCATCCATGGGGAGTGGACAGGGAGGTCTCATTAGGCAGAGGAGCCCTATGCTCCTGGGCCTCGGTTTGCCCAGCTGAGACCTGAGTCTAAACTAGACAGGGTTCACCATGCGGTGGTTCTTGATGGACTGGGGGCTTCAGGAAATGCCCTGGCTCCCCCTGCCAAAGTTGTAGTGGGTGGATGGAAGAGAAGCCCACTTGGACCCTCTCCCTCTCCCAGGCCTGCAGAGTCAGGGACAGGTCCCCAGGAAGTGGAACTCAGCAGGCCGGTCTCTGAACACAAGTTGGTGTGTGGGGACCCTTGGGCAGAGGCAGGGGAACTGATGTTTGTTTGGATGGCAATATGAAGACCTATTCTTCTCAGCCCCAGGCCCTAGACCAGCTCAGTCCTGGGAACACACCACCCTTAGCCTGGTTCCCAGAGACCTGTCCCCAGGCCATTACAGCCTCTGGGCTTGGCCTCTTCAGACAAAGACAGACAAAGACCCCCAAGCTGCTGCGGGAACCAGAAGAGGTGGCAGAAGGGGCGGCGTAGTGAGTCAACAAGCAGTTACTGTCCCGAACTTCTCGGTGGCCTGGTGTGTGGGGTCCAATACATCAGAGCTCATTACTGCTCACCTCCAGACCACCTCAGACCCCAGACAGAGAAAGGGACACTCTCCAGTGGCTGGGGGTGGGGGTGGGAGGTGGCAAGTCTCCCAGGGATGCAAAGCCGTTCAAATGGAGCACGGCAGCCATAGTTACCGCCCCTCTGGCTGAGCACAGGGAGGTGGCCGTCCTTGAAACCAAGATCAGTACCAAGAAAGGATGTGAAACCCCGTTAGTCGTTTGGGGTACGCAGATTCCATGTTGAATGACAGCTTTTTGAATACTAAGATGATGTCATCTGATTCATTTTATTTCATTTTTAACAACCGCAGCTGCTAGAATTTGGGCTTGCATCTGAAGCATGTGGTTCCATACTTATTGCTCTCGGCCTGGGCTCTGCAGTATCCGGAGCTGGCCAAGGCTGGCATCGAGTCAACACTCAGTAAACAGGGAAGGAATGAGTGAAGTAATGAATGGATGGAGGATGAAGAGACAGAGAGCCATGCCTGAGGTCAGGCTAGACCAAGCCCATGTAGACCCTTCTACCTGGGTGACAGGTCACATGCCATGCAGGGGTGGTTGACCCTAAGACCCTGAGGATTCCTATCCCAGGGAAACATCTGAGACACGGGGCTCGCTCATCCACAGCCAGCCAGGGAGGGGCATGGCATAAGGATAACACCAAAGACACAGGTCAAAGTGCCACCCGGGCACCTGGACAGTCCCACTGGGAGGAGAAGGGCTGGAGAGACCAGCCTTCCTGAAGACTGCCCACCTCACTGTGTTTTCTAGGCACCACGGAGTACTTGTCTTTGTCACTTTCTGGAATCCCGCGTTCCACCCACTCTCCACCCATATGGGAAGGAGCAGTCTTACCTTAATTTGTGGGGCCAGTGAGTAGCAGGTAAGTTCAAAGCGGATCTGGTCATTCCCCTGAAACACAGAACAGAGGGCCAGAGAGATGGCTCAGTTGTTAAAGGCCCTGTTTGCAAAGCCTGATGGCCAGGATTTGATTCCCCAGCACCCAGGTAAAGCCAGACGCACAAAGTGGTGCATGCATCTGGGGTTTGTTTGCAGAGGCAAGAGGTCCTGGCACACCCATACTCTTTCAAAAAAAAAAAATGGACAGAGGGAATGTGGCTGGGGGTGGGTGGATGGGCAGTGTGGGGAGTGGTAGACAGCATGCTACGTGCTCTCCTGCCTCACAATTTCTGGAGGGGCTTCTAGGATTAGGTCTTTGTGTGTGTGTGTGTGTGTGTGTGTGTGTGTGTGTGTGTGTGTGTGTGTGCAAGTGGAGTCAGAGGACTACTAGTTCTCATTCCTCAGGACCACCATCCACTGTTTCTGAAGCTAGGCTTGAACTCAGTGATCCTTTTACTTCAGCCTCCCAAGTGCGGGCATTAAAGGCGTATGCCACTACACCCCGTATTATCACTAATTGTAAAATTTGGCATTATTCTCTTTTAACTCAAGATGTTATTACTTTACAGAGAAGTGCATTATAGTGTTTACATACCCAACATTTTGACTAGCTTTCTGGGCATGGAGCACGGTGGGTTCTCATGCTTGCATGGAAGTACTTTACCCATTAAACTGTCTCCCCCTCCCCACCCCCGGCAGCCTGTTTCAAAGACAGAGGCTGAGGAACTAACTCCTGTCTCACTGGTGGGGCCAGGACTCAAACCCAGGATCTACCCAGTCCATGCAGGAGGCAATGTCCGAGTGCTGGAGTATGTGTACAGAGCTGTATGTCACCGTCCCTGTGTGCTGGTGAGCGTACTGGCTGGCACCATGTACAAGCCTACAAGAACAATCACACACACGTATTCAGACACGGATTGAGCATATGCAGGGTGTGTGCTTCTGGGAACACATTGGGGCTGAGGGGTGTGCATATGTGTGTGCACAGTTTAGGCGGTGCAAGTGGGAGCATGAAGCTCCCCTGGAACTGGAGGCCTGGCACCAAGATTTTAGAACCCTGGGGGCCACATGCTCATCCGGGGGACCCCCAAACTGCTCTCACTTTAGCCTTTTCCTGAAGGTGCTCCTGCCTGACTGGGCTCTGCCCAAGCTAGCAGTCAAACTCATGCCAGAGCTGGGTATCGTGGCGCATTGATTCTTTCCCCCACCCACCCAAAGTGGAGGTTTCTACCACTCTCTGAGCCTCAGACTCCCCAGTTCTACAGAGGCTGGCAGATAAAGGAGACAGACAGAGCGGACCTTTTGCTTTCAGCTGTTTTGGATAGATAGGGAACCTGAGGTCCAGAGAGAGCATGGACAGGAGTCCAAGGACATGGGGCAGGTCCTGAGCAAATGAGTGTCTTCATGGGTCAGGGCCAAGGGCCAGACACCCAGCACAGGTCCCTGCACCCTTGAGCGGATCACCTGATGCCCCCATGAAACAGGAGGAAGAGGGCCTGGGGTGGGCACATACTGCCCCCGCCTGCTTCGCCATCGACTCATAGAGAGGGAGCATCATGCACTGCGAAATAATGGACTCCCTTCTCGCCTACTGTGAAAACCGCACAGGCGCAGCCAGGCAGCTGCGGGAATGACATGTTATTTTCCAGAGCTTAGTCGAGTGGCGTGGAAACCTTGGTTCCAGCCTCTCTTCCACAGAACCAGGCGCTGTGGAGCTGAGGCTGTGCCCCTCATACACCTCTGAGATTCAGGTCCCCCGCACCCAGCCCCTCACTTTTCCACTTAACCCCTACACTGAGCACCTACTATGCACCCTCATACAAGCACCCAGGGGGCCAATGGGACTTGTATCTTGCTCAGGGAGGGAAAGCCTAGGGTCACAGCCAATATGCCTATCCTAATAGCTTGCAGTTGGGCTGATTTTGTGCTCTGTGCACAATGAGCTCATGGGTAGGGTTGTGGGTATCTGTATCCCCATTTGAGGGGCAGGAGCACTTGCCCCAGACCCTCTGGGCCCCAGGGCTGCTCTAGCCTAGGGCAGTCTTGTGCTCGATCTGTGCTGCCTGGCCCATCCACCATGGTTTCACATTTCCCCAGCACAAAGGCAGCCAGGCCCAGCAAAGCCAGACAGGCCAGGGGACATCCATCTGTTCAGGAGCCTGAGACCCTTACAGAAGCCAATCAGGCTTCCTTGGCTCAAAGTCTGTCCCAGGAAAAAGCCACGAATGGGCCCTCCAGTCCCCTCCCCAACCAGGACCAGTAACATCAGGACAACTTCCTTGAACAGGAAAGGGCCGATACAGATGTTGGTCACATCACATGTATCCACGTGCAACAGCAGGTTCAACAGTGAGTGCCCACAGGGGTTTGGACCAGCCCTACAGATGGTGCCATTCACAAAACTGCCCCCGATCCCTTAGTCTTGGGATCATATTTCTAGCTTGTCTTTCAAAACTGGGCTGGTGGGGGGGGATTAAGTCTCCCAGCTCTGTGTCTCTCTGGGTGGGCAGGCCCTGGTCCTGCTTACAGTGGGGTGGGTGAGAAGTGCTGTATTTCTGAACTGAGCATTGGCCAAGTCCGGCAGGACCACTGGGAAGGAGCTACCTCACCTCAGGGCCTTTGCACGGCTGTTCCAACAGTGTAGGATGTATCACTAGCTAACTCCCACTTCTTCTAGATATTTGGGCATTATCTCACCAGTATGTCTGCTAGCTTAGTGTCCGTAAGTCCCCCAGGGCTTCTACCTGGCACACAAGAGTTCTGTACAAGTATCCATGGAGTGGGGCAGGTTTGTCAAAATCTGGGCATGGTGGCACATGTCTATAGTCTCAGCATTAGGGAATCTGAGGCAGAAGTCTGGCAAGTTCAGTGCCAGGCTGGGTGACACGGTGACACTATCTCAGCAGCAACCACGGAACCATCATGGGATGAAGACCTGATGAGAGGCTGTAACAAGGACCCCAGGCTGTGGCTTCCTGAATTGCTGAGACCATGACAGAGGCTGAGCTACTCCAATGGCCAGAGCCTCAGCACTGACCCACTCCTGACGTCATGGGGTACCTCTCTGATCTGGGGTCCCCTCTCCTCTTCAGTAGGGCTCAGCCAGTGTCCTATTGGGACCTGCCTCATGCAGCCCCCATGCCTCTTGCTTCCCCACCCACTTCACCCCTTCTTAGGACATCTGGCCCCTGACATATGAAGTCACCAGTGTCCACCTCAGCCTGCCATACAGAGCCAAGGGCTCGGCCCCAGGCCCAGTCCAGATCTCCTTACCCACATCCCCAGTTTTCAAAAATGTCTCCTGAGGCTGCCGGGAGCTTCTAGGTAATGTTCTAGGTAACGAATGTGAAGGGAGGCTGGCACAGGAGTATGCCTCACCTGTCAACCCAAGCTGGGGTGGCAGAGCCAGGACACAGGCTTCCATGCAGCCCTGCTGTCCATACAGTGGGTCTTGGAGGCCCTGGAATGTTCAAATCTGACTGTACCCCCCTTGACCCCAAATTGTGAACCGCAAGAATGTTCCTGAGGTTCCACACAGAGGGAACCAAAGCCCTGCCGGATCCCAGATCCCAGCGGGGAACAGAGGCTGCCTTAGGCGACTGCTGCTTCCTCTAGCCCTGGTCTCTGGTGCCCTCTGGTGGCCATGTGCAGCACAGCTGAGTGTGGCTACTCCCAGCAACCTGCTGACTAGTCAGGGGTGGGCCTGGACCCCAAGAGCTGCTCCAATAGCTAAAGCCTCTGTGCTCTCAGATAGACAGTCATTCAAGGCTTCTTACCTCTGAGCCTTTGCACAGGATCCCCCAGCCTGACACACTGTTCCCAAGCCTTGTGAATAGTCCACCAGATGTCCAGGGGACACAGGAAGTAGTGTTTGCCCGGTTCCCTGACCCCAACTGTCTTAGACCATTCTTTGCTCCACAAGGGCAGGAAGGGTTCCACAGGATGTCTGTGCTCAGCAGGCACCCCACCCTTGGCATTCTGGGTAGAAGCTTGCTGATCCAGTACCCAAGCCAATGAAGCCAAGATCTCACACATGCCCAGGGCCATCGAGAAGGACACATATCAGCCCTCCTCCATCCCATTCCCAGCTGCATGCCCTCATACCCCTAGCTACCACCTCCACCTGTCCCCGGGCCAGCAAGGCAGTGAGCCTCCCCACCCTGTCACTGGAGAACTTCCAAAGCCTGCAGATGGTGAGGTGGTCGAGTGGTCACTTCCTGTGCCAGACCACTGATGTAGTGTCCACTGACTTGGAGTCTCCTGCATCGTTAGGAAGCCCCTGGGGACAGATGCCAAGGGCTGTCTACCTGTCCCCACAGGGTCATCACTGTATCAGTGGGCCAGGTACCAGTCCCAAGCCCTGGCTTCTCAGTGTGACCTTAGTTGGTCCTTCCAGAGATAAATGAGTTACAGTGAGGTCATTAGTGCCCGTCCTTTAAAAGAGGGAGCTTTGGACCCTGAGGCAGACATGCACAGAGGCAAGCTGGCATGCGGACAGGTGAGGATGGAGGATGAGGCTGCCAGAGCCAGGCCCGGGGCACCCCCTTCCGAGCCTTCAGAGGAAGCAGGGCACACTGTAACCTTGGACTTCCGGACTCTATAACCCTGCTCTCCAGATCTTTCTCATTCTTTCTACTCTGTTCCATGGTAACATGTCCCCTGGGTTTCAACCAAGTAGAGGTGGCATGGCTCTCAGCAGAGGCCTGGGCACAGGCATGCAACACCCGCACATGCAGAGCTGCTCATGACCTTGGGGTCCCTGCTCTCCTCAGCAGTCTGCCTCCCTCCCTCCAGTCAGCCAGCGGCTCCATCCGCTCAGTCCTTGCCTTACCTTTCCTGTAGCACCGTGAGACACATACTTGGCTCCCTCACGCTGGGCAATTTCCACCTGTTTGCGGGCGATGCAGGGCCTGGCAAGAGAGGTGCCCAGGAGGTAGCGGTCCTCGTAGAGAGCGCTGGACTGGATAGCAGGCCAGATGAACTCTTCCACAAACTCCTTGCTCACATCCTCGATGAACACCTATAGGGAGAGGAACCGTAAGGTGTCTGGCAAGGATGGGGAGGGTCCAACATGGACACAGAGACCTAGTGGCCTCAGGTGGTCCACTGCAGTGGCCAAAGCTGTGGATATCAGCAGGATGCAGCTACCCCGCTTTCCTGTCTGCAGCAGTAGCAGACATCACTAATCAATTCTAGCCAACCACTGTTATTCTTCCTGCTGTCCTCATGGCAGACATCACTAATCAATCCCAACACACCATCCAGGTGAAACCAGAAGTGACTCCTAAATCCTTCCCTACAAAATGAAACTCAGATACCCCTAAGATTTGGAGTCATGCTGTCAACCAAACGAATGGGTTCATTTGGCAATGTCTGGAGGTATTTCTATTTGTCACAGATACCAGCTTAGCCAGGAAGGAAAGTTTCTAACACTTAGTAGGCGAGGCCAGGGACCTTGCTAAACATCCCCAAATGCCCAGGCCGGCCAGCCTCATGTAAATAGAGTTGTGAATGAGAGGCAGAGCTCTCTCAGGAATACTGGGTGGACACTGTATGATGGCACTAATACCATGAGGGGAGGCGGCATTCACCCATTGTCACAAAGGTGCACGTCTTTAATCCTAGTACCTGAGGCAGAGGCGGGAGGATCGCTGTGAGTTGGAGGCCACCCTGAGACTACATAGTGAATTCCAGGTCAGCTTGGGCTAGAGTGAGACCCTACCTCAAAAAACCAAAATAAATGAATAAATAAATAAAGTAAAAAAAGCAACCACAAGTGAATCCTAAGGCTATATGAAAGAAAATAAATGGAAAATAACAAGTCCATGAATAAGAGTGCAGAGGCTCCTGAGGCAGAAGAGTTCCTGCTCCTCCTCAGGAATAATCTGGGCAGAGCTCCTGCTCGGGCACCATGTGCTCAGCACTCCTCCTGTCTTCTCTTCTCCTCCTGGGCTCTGGCCTCAGACAGAGGTGGGCAATTCTTTTACATTTTTCAGGGTAGGGTCTCACTCTAGCCCAGGCTGACCTGGAACTCACCATGTAGTCTTAGGCTGGCCTCGAACTCACGGTGATCCTCCTACCTCTGCGGGGACTAAAGGCAAGTGCCACCTCGTCTGGCTGGAGCTAGGGACTGAATGTAGGCCTGGCCAGAGAGGGACCTGGACTCTGGGCTTCACTCCTCGTGTGATGCAGTGCTAGGCAACTGGGAAAGTGCCCTGCAGAGGGATCAGTTCTGCCAAGACAGGCGGGCTGGCCTTTCACACCACCTCTGTGGTGTCCCCTGTTCACATCTCAAGTGAAATGGTGCAGGCGGCAAAGTCTTCCTCACGGGGAGCAGCTCATACGTGGCACCCTCAGGAGCTGTGAGTGGGGCCCTTCGGCTTTCATCAGCCATACTGCCCTGCACTCAACACGAGCCTGCCTGCTATAGGTTAGCAACACTGAGCTTGCCTGCAGTTTCCTGACTCTGCTTGAGGGATAGAAAGATGGGGAATGGACGGAGAGGTGAAAGAGGGATGGACGGATGGATGGATGGACGGATAGATGGATGGACGGATGGATGGATGGACAGATAGATGGATGGATGACAGATGACAGGGGGGAAGATGAGATGAAGGGTGGGGTGGACGGTGCTCACATACCTGATCTTACCCTCTTGGAAGCAAGAGGACGATCTGGAAAGGATGCTGAGGGACAGACATTCTCCTGTCCCTCTATGTCCCAACCCCTAACCCTGCCTCTTGTGCGTACCTTTTTGGCTCCGAGCTTCAGCGCCTTCTTCCTGGCTTCCTCAAAGTCTTCCTTCTGGCCAATGTTGGCCTGAGGAGCAGAGAGAAGGGTGAGAGGACTACCAGCCCCTGGCTTCTGCCCACCCAGCCACCATCCCACACAAAGCCACTTGGCACTACAGTAGCATCTTGTGCTTGGAGCTCCATGGCTGGCTTGCTGGGCATTGATTTCTCCCTGTCTGAGAAAGGCGGGCTGTGACTGCGCCTGTTGGCAGTCTTGGCTGTCTGTGGGGAGGAGATAGATTTGAACAAGCACCTGGATCCAGCCTTGCCTGAAGCCTTCATACCCCTGGACTTCTCAGTTATGGGAGCCAAGAACTGCCTGGTTTGTTATTCTTTTGCCTTAAGCAGGTTTAATGTAGATTTTTTTTTTTGAGGTAGGGTCTCGCACTAGCCCAGGCTGACCTAGAATTCACTATATAGTCTCAGGGTGGCCTTGAACTCACAGCAATCCTCCTACCTTTGCCTCCTGAGTGTTGGGATTAAAGGCGTGCGCCACCACACTCGGCTTTTAACTTAGATTTCTAGAATCTGCTCATTAGTGGAGCTGGTTTGATTAGGGATGTCTGCTATGAACCTGGATAGGGGAGGGGCACCATACCTTACCTTTCACCTAAGACCTAGGTGCCACTCCTGAACTAGGAGACCCAGGGGCACTGCCAGCTCTACAGTCCCCACTAAGGAGCTCTGAGGGAGGCGAGACATGTCATGTTCAAGCCCAGGAACACTCTCCCCAAGCAGATGACCTAACTGTGCAGCCAAGGTTACGTCTGCAAACTATTCATTCCTCTCACTCTCTGGAAAGTAGCCTCCTCTGCCTCGTGGAGGAAGCGCAAGACAGAGACAGTCAGATCCCAGGAGGATGGCTGGGAGTTCAAGGCCAGCCTGAGACTCCATAGTGAATTCCAGGTCAGCCTGGGCTAGAGCGAAACCCCACCTCGAAAAACCAACAAACAAAGGGACAAAGACATTAAGGCAGCTCAGTGATCACTGTTCCTCAGTCCTTGTAGGAGGGGCAAGCTGGGCTTCCAGGCAGCCATGGCACAGAGCAGAGGGCCCACAGGCATACCAGGTAGGCGATGACATCATAGCCTTGCTCCTTGAGCCACACGAGGATGCAGGAAGTGTCCAGGCCGCCACTGTAGGCCAGAACCACAGAGCCCTTGCTGGACATCTCTGGAAGGAGCAATGGAGAGTGTGAGTGTCCCACTGTAAAAACTCCTGACCGGGTCCCCACCCTGGGCAGCCTTATCCTGACAAGCCACCTCTGGGAGGCTGAGAACAGAATGTCCACTTTCCTGCAGGAACCCCTCCCAGGGCCCCTGACCTGCCAGATCTGCACACATCCCCCGCGGGGCCTGGGAATGCTGTCAGCAGGTTTGGGGACAAGTGAGGGAGCCAGACCTTCGTGCCAATCCCCAGCGGCTGGCGCAGGCATCTGAGGCTAACAGCTGGACCGAGGCCAAGGCCCCAGGGGTGGAGGGAGAGAAGCTGGGCTTTGTCAGAACTTGCCAAGCAAGACAGTGCCAACAGGGCCCTGGGGGGCTGCATCTGTATCTCCCTGAACTCCACAGTGACCACGTGAAGTAGGTATTCCTACCCTCCCTGGGAGGCAGACGGTGGGGCTCAGGGAAATCAGCTGTGTCAAGTTCGCCTCTGGGATGTGGGCCTTCACCCAGCATTCAGTGCTGGCTCCCACCCCAGGGTGGGTCAGGAGGTGATGGGGAAGCCCACATAGCCCCAGGTTCCCCTTCTCCACTCACTGGAATCTGAGGCACCCTCTTTGTCTTCAGCCTCTGAGTGGGGCACCCAAGAGTCCCCCGGCACCTCTGCGAATTCAACTCTGTGGAGTGGGGCTCAGAGGCTGACTTCTTTATGTGCAGGTGGAGAAACTGGGGCCCACAGAGGGACTGGGATTAGGCAGAAGCATAATACCTCTCTGTAACTTGAGAATCCTTCCCATAAGCCACAACAGAGCCATCCCTCCTCAGTAGGGACAGGCATGACAGCACTTCTGTACCTCACTCCTCAGCTGCAGGGAACCTTCCAGAAGGCAAAGTGGCTTCTTTTTTTTTTTTAATTTTTATAGTTACTCTTATTTTTTTAATCTCTTTTTTTGTTTTGTTTTCACTTTTTTAAAATCAATATTTTTATTGTCCAAAGTTTGATACATTGTATTAGTAAATATTACATTGGTATCCCTGATTCCCTCCTCCCTGTCCCCAATCCACTGGGTATCCTCCTCGGTGGGCACACTGGATCAATCCATGGGGTAGGAGGTTTGGATAGCACAAGAGGCAGCCATGTTCCCCCGCCCCTTGTATGTTCTCTTTTTAAAAATATTTTATTTATTTATTGCAGAGAGATAGAGAGAGAGAGCACCCGGGCCACCACCTTGTGGGTCTGGCTTATGTGGGTCCTGGGGAATTGAACCCGGGGCCTTAGGCACTGGAGGCAAGTGCCTCAACCGCTGAGCCATCTCTCCAGCCCCCCTTGTATGTTCTTACTGAGGGGGGCCAGGTCTCTGGGTATTCTTCCCCACCATGACTCTTACACTCTTTCCGCCCCCTCTTCCGCTTAGTTCCCTGAGTCATGGTGGGTGAGATTTAAGATTGCTTTATTGTTGAGGTCTTAGGGGCCTCTGTACTTCTGCTTTAGGTCGTGTTGAAAATCGTTGGTGTCTGGGCTGGAGAGATGACTCAGCGGTTAAGGCACTTGCCTCCAGTGCCTAAGGCCCCGGGTTCAATTCCCCAGGACCCACATAAGCCAGAGCCACAAAGTGTGGCCCTGGTGCTCTATCTCTTCCTCTCTCTCTCTCTCTCTCTCTGCTAGAAAATGAATAAATAAAATATTAAAAATAAATTAATTAATTTAAAAAATCCCCATTGACTGGTAAATATTATTAAAAAAAAAAAAAGAAAATCGTTGGTGTCTGTCATGCTGACTTATCCTGGGTTGACTGATTAGCTGTGCTGGTAGATCTCTTGCTGTCCCCTCACTCTCTCAAGGGTTTCATTTGGGGGGTCAGCCTGGGGTGGTTTTTAAAATTTATTTTTGAAGGTTGAAAGAGAGAGAATATATGAGAGTGAACTCCAGATGTATTTCCCACTTTGCACACCTGGCTTTATGCGGGTACTGGGGAATTGAACCGGGGTCAGCAGCCTTTTCAAGAAAGCACCTTTAACCACTGACCCAGCTGTTTCCTGCATGCCCTCTCACCAGCATGCCCACCTGCTCCAGCTGTTTTCATGTGTCCCTGGGAGCGGCTATCTTGTGTCCCAACTGACAAGGAAACAGGGTGTTGGACATTGAGGGGACCCAGGGTTAAGGGAAAGAGCCGGCCAGGCCCCGCAGACCCAGGGCTGAAATGGCAGAGGTGAAGAGCTGACCTGGAAGGCTGCTCCCTCCCCCACCCTTGGCACCCAAAGGTCTCACACGCTCTCAGCTTCAGCAGACTGTCTCCCAAGCCCCTGACAGCTTAATATGCCGGGACCAGCCCAGACATAGGTTTCAGTTTACTGTCTCTGACCACCTTACCAGAAATCATGACCCAACTATGGGGAAGTCTGACCGGCCAGCAGGGAAAGTCCCTCATGCTAACCAGGCATTCCCAGACAACCCTGCCCCAGCCAATCCTTAGAGGCCGTTCCCTGCCCCATCTTCTACCTCTTGCTTATAAGCTGCGTTCTCTGCTGAATAAACGAGCTGTTCCCTGAAGCTGTTCCCAAGTATTTTCTCCCATTGTACTCAAGGCTGCCCAAGACTCCGATTCCCCAGCCCCTCGGATAACCAGGGGTGCCAGTGCACAATGGCCCCCTGGGGAGTCTGCAGACCCACAGAGGGTGGAAGAAGCAGATCACTGCCTAAGGTGTCATGGTGGGTGTGTCAGCAGACAGCAGGGACAAATCTGGACCCAGGCCCCAGCCTCCAGTGGATTCTGATCAAGGACAGTCAGGACAGACTCGTGGAGAGACCTCCACCCACCTACGAGGTCCGCAGGTCTGTCTGTCTGCCATCACTACCATGGAGGTCAGGCTATGTGGACTGAGGACTCTCCCTGGGCCTGAGGTGTGGAGAGGCCCAGTGGTTTTCCAGGCTGCCCAGAGCAAGTGAACTTTGGCATGAGCACGAGACTATGCAATCCTTAGCACATTCCTCAGGCCCACCTGCCAATCAGCCTCAGGTCTTCAGGCCCTGTTGTCCTTTGGACTTAGGAGAGGAACACCTCCAAGAATAGTGTAGTTGGGGGCTGGGGCTTGTTCTGATCCCAACCCACATTGCTCCCCATCATGGGCATTCAACCACCCTCCCAGGGCAGCTGCCCTAGACCTTGGCTGCTGGTGACTCAGCAGGCCCTGACCCCAGAGCCAGCAGATGTTGTCATGGCAACAACAGTCAGACGACTGGCTAAGATGGCAGGAAGGAGAGAGTGAGTCAGGAGAGACCAAAAGGGAAGTACCTGGGGTCGCAGGTGCCAGTTGGTTCTGTGTCTGGAGTCTGTCTTTGCAGATGGGTGAATCACTCTGCAAAAGAAACCATGCACAGGTGCCTGCGTGATGTTGAGAACTGGGTATAGCCTCCGTGGCTGCCAGGTCCCCTGGGCCTGAGCCAGGAGACATAGAGACCCTGGGGGTTATATGCTCCCACTTGCACGATGGAACTTGTGGTGAGTGGGCACCTTTTAAATACTTTGTTTTTTCGAGGTAGGGTCTCACTCTAGCCCAAACTGATCTGGAATTCACTATGTAGTCTCAGAGTGGCCTTAAACTCATGGCGATCCTCCCACCTCTGCCTCCCAAGTGCTGGGATTAAAGACCCTCCCCACCATGCCTAATTTAAATACTTTTTGATCTATTTGAGAGAAAGAAAGAGACAAGGAGAGAATAAGCATGCCAGCCTCCTGCCACTGCAGATGAACCCCAGACACATGTGCCACTTTGTGTATCTGGCTTCATGTGGTGTGGGGGAATCGACCCAGGCTGGCAAACTGTGCAAGCAAGCACCTGTGACTGCTCAGCCGTCGCCTCAGCCCCCTTGTTACATCTTTTCACGACTCTATTGAGGTACAATCAACAAAAATCAATCCTGTGCGTGTGTATGAGATTGGGTACGTATGCAGCATGACTATGGAGGTCTACGTGCTGCAGAGAAGAGGGCCAGATCCCTCAAGGCGTGGACTTCTATACAACCTTACCCAGAGGCCTCTTGTCTGTCTGTCTGTCTGTGTGGGCATGGTCTCTGTGGTTCTCAGCTTGGACTGAGAGGTGTGGTGTGTGTACCCAGGACTATGTGCCTGCATGAGCATGTGTCTGGATGTACCTGAAAAGGTGTGCTTGTATGCACCTAGGGGTGTGCACCTGAGTGTACATGCACGTGTGTATGCATGCCCAGAGATGAGCTGGCTACGTGGGCTGAGAAAATGACACACTCGGACACTAGTGTCACTCCTGACACCCGGCTCCCTAGTGAAGCACCCTCATCCAGGCCACGAAGGTTCCTGGGTCACGTGAGGAGCTGCAGCCTGCAGCCAAAGCTACGTGAAGCTGTGGCCTTCACTTGCAGAGGGAGAGATAGAGAGTCAAGGGCAGCTACGACAGTGAGGGTGTCTGCGAGCGGAGGACTTAGCACAAGTCTTGTTGACTTGGGCGCAAGTTCCTGAAGCACTCAGAGCATGACAGCTCCCATGTGGGTGACAACGTCCTGTCCCCATATCTGACTGGAAGGAATCAGGAAGAAGCTGGGGAAGGAGACCGTGTGGAGACCAGCCAACACGCCACACCACTGTTGTGGGTGAGCTTAGGAGTCCCTGGCTCTCTGGGCTTCGGTTTCTTCAAATGCACAAACTACAAGCCTCTCTGGTTTAGACACCTCGGGACACTCGGCTGCCTTCCTTCCCAAGGGGGGCAGATGTGGCTGAAGGCAGAAGGGCCCAGGGCAGGTTTGTCCGGCTCCCAAGGCCGACGTAGACAGCCCGTGCCATCTAGACACTTGGAAGAGGGCAAAGGTGGCCTCATGTCAAGCTGCCTTCCATCTGGTCTTAGTTGGCAAGGTGGGGGTGGCAATTCTCTGGCTTCTCTCAGCCACAGTCTGGGCTACTGCCCAGGGAGCATGTGCCAGGCCAGCCAGGATACTTCTCTACATCAAGGAAACTTGCGAGGCTCTGAAATGTCAGAGCTGGAGGTGCACAAGTAGAAGTTGTGTTCAGAGTCACACGCGTGACATCTCCAGGTACAGACTATCATGGCCAGAGGAGACATGCGCAGATGGGTGGCTGTAAACCTAAGCTGACTGCCCTATACTCACTCCCTGGTCCCTAGAAAGCCAGACATGCTTTCTCCTTCCCTTTCTGCCCCGATGGCTTGTCACCAAGGGGTCTTCTTCCTCTGCTCAGGATTTCTGGGTCCCGTCCTCACCAATGACATTCTCATTCAGTTCAGCTTCCTTGGTCACTACTCTTGTTTAAAAACCTCCACCTGGCAGGCTGTGTTGGTGTACAGCTTTCGTCCCAGCACTCGGGAGGCAGAGGTAGGAGAATTGTGTGAGTTTGAGGCCACCATGAGACTACATAGTAAATTCCAGGTCAGCCTGGTCCAGAGCAAGACCCTACCTTGAAAAACAAAACAAAACAAAAAAACCTCCACCTGAAGCAAAAATAATTCTCTCCAGATCATTCTAAGATATCAGCTGCTGGGCTGAGGAGGGTAAAGTGCTTGCTATGTAATCATGAGGATCTGTGTTCAAGCCCAGCACCCATGTAAGAGCCAGGCCTAAACCAGAGTTGATGAGTCAGGGGAAGGGGGACCCCTAGGGCTTGCTGGTTAGCTAGTCTAGAATTGGTGAGCTGAGTTCACTGAGAGACCCTGTCTCCAAAAATAAGGGAAAGAGCAACTGAAGACGACACAATGTAGACCTCTGGCCTCCACATGCACACATGTGTATAGCACTCACACATGCACAAGTGTGTTCTACACACACACACACACACACACACTGATTACAGTGCCTCCTTAGTGTCTGATAGAGCTAGGATGCAGTCCCAACACTGACCAGAAGGAGGCGCACCATCCTATGGGATCCAGCTACACTTTTACTTGACAGACATGGGTTACTTGAGGAAAGTTCGGTTTCTAATCAATCTTCATGGTTTCTAACCTTCATTTTTATGCCTCCAGGTGCCAAACAGGGAAACTAAGACATTCAAATCCTTTCTCTAGGTGTCGTAACCGTCCTGGCGGGAGTGAACATGTCCTAGAGAGACACAACCCTTTGGCTACCAGATTACCAGAACAAGGGGCAGCAAGCAATCCTGAGCTGGGGAAAGAAAGGGCTGAAGTTTGCTGTCAGCCGGAGGAGGAACCTGTCTAGCAGGAAGGGGCTTCACGGTTGTGACAGCTCACCAGGCCACCTTGCAAAGAAAGCTGGGAGCTGAGACAGTGACTGCCAACACGTGATGGGGGGGGACCACACCTTGACCAAAACTAACCTCTTGACTGCTATTTAAACCTACACCTCAGGTCAGGACCCCAAAGATGGACAGTCTCGGAACCCCTTTATTTGCTCCAATTACCAAGAGAATAAATCTCTTCTCTCTGCTTCTCACTATGATCTCTGTAACTGACCTAGTGAGAACTGGTGGCCAGGCCAGGGTAAGGGCACTTGGAACACCCGTGGAGGGAAAAAAAACCATATTGATTTATTTGTCCATTCATGCTGTTACTATCAAAGTGCTTCTGAGGGCCTGGCCTTTCCCAAGCCGAGGGGAAGAGACTGCCCCAAAGGAGGGAGGAAGCCAGGCCCTGCAAGGTCTACCTTGCCCAAAACGCCAAGGTAAAGTTAGTGCTGAGCCAGGGTGTGGTGGTGCACACTTTTAATCCCAGCACTGGAGAAACTGAGGTAGAAGGATCACTGGGAGTTTGAGGCCAGCCTGGAGCTACAGTGAGACCCTTTGTGGGGAGGGGGTAGTGCCTCAGACCCTGCATTCCAGCCAGCAGCAAGTGCCCACAGGCAAGCCACTTACTGGGGGAGGTGTGTTCAGAAAAGGCATCTGGCTGGCCTCAGGGCACCCAGGGTGAAGATGAGACGGGCCATGGAAAAATGCTGGCTCAGCAAATGGGCTTGGCCCCACCCCAGGGCTCTGGCTTTACAAGCCCGGGGCAGGAAGGCAGTTGGAGGGAGTACTTAGAGGTGCTGAGACTGTGGGCTTCCCAAGCCCACCCCACCCCCAAGAGGCTGGGGGTGAAGGAGTGGGGCCCACTGGCACTGAGTGGAGCCAGAATTCTTAGAGCAGACGCCCATCCTCACCTCAAGCTCCCCAGCCCTGGCTGGAAAATGGACCTTGGGCAAGGGGTGGGGGGAGTTTGGGATGGAGTGTCCTCCAGTTCTTATGCAGCCCTATGATCCCCCTCCCCGTCTCCATCTTTCTGCGAGCCTATCCCAGAGAAGGGAGCACCTGGCCCTTCCAGTTCTGCATCTCACATTCCCAGACCCGGGAAGCCCTTGAGGAGAGACCCAGAGTCCCCAGACAGCCTATGTCCTGAGCCCCAGGAGTAAGGGAGCTCCTACACGCAGAGACCCAGGAGGGTGGAGGTTGATGCAATACCTCGCCAGCTCTGTCACTGGCCAGGGGAGCTGTGGGGGGACGGATCAAAGCCAAGGCTCTTGGGATCCAGCCGTGGGAAAGGGCAGGTTTGCTACCAGCCTGGAGGTCCCACTTCACAGAACAGCACACTGAGGCCCTCCTGGACCGGAATAGGGCTCTCCTCCATTTCACAATGACCCTAATTCCATGGAAGGTGCAGCCTCCCAGGGCCCAAGGCTGTAACAACCCAGAGACGGTCATTTCCTGCAGAGGGGCCCCTCCCATACATCCAGCCAGCCAGCCAGCCTCAGCTAGCAGGAAACCGGGCTGGGAGGGCCCCGCTCAGACAGAGCCCCCGCCGGGGAGTCAGGGTTTGGGTATCCATCCACCTGTGCGGGATCCGCTGAGGCTCAGGGGAAAGCTAGACGCCCGAGCCCCGAGGGCAAGGGTCTGAGGCGGGGCTTGGAGCTCTGGTTTCAGACAGACGTGGGGACAGAAGGAGAGTGGGGCGAGGGAACCGGTAACCACCAACCCTACGGACTCTCGGGCTCTCCATCTGGGGCCTTCGCTGCACAGAAGATGCGAGATCGGAGAAGAAAAACCCAGAAAGGACCTCAACTTGCACAGGGGACAAATCTCCTGACCTGCTCCCAGGCCAGAGGAACCAGGATCTTGGTTCCCAGCATGTGCGCAACAGGAGGCCGGGCCTCCTTCCCGCCCGCCGGCTGCGCAGCGACCCCACAGGGCGCCCTCCGCCCTCTCCGGGCTGGCGGCCGGGGCGCGTGTCCCTTCCAGCTGCGATCCCACGGGGAGGGTGGCCCAGGCTGGGGAGAGGGGAGCCAGAGAGGCCGGAGACTCCTTACCAGGGTCCAGACGGCGGTGGCAGGAGATGAGCAAGGCCGGGAGAAGCTCGCATCCCCGGTTATAAACCCAGGGCCAGGGGAGGGGGGCAGGGATCTGGACACGTGGGGGCACGCGCGCGACAGTCCCCGCCCTCGGGCCGGGCCCCCATCGGGAGCCTCTCAGAGTCGGGAGCCACCTGCGGTGGGCGGGACCCAGCCGCTCCTTCCCTTCCTGGGTCCCACCCTCTATCCAGTCCCCGCCGGCTCGCGGCCCGGCGCCAGCGCAGCCTCCCGGGGGCGCACGGGCGTGGGCGCAGGCGGCGCGGGGCTCCTGACCCCTGGCTGCGGCTGGCAGGATGGCAGAGGCGGGAACCAGCCCGCGTAACTGCAGGGCGATCGCAACCGTTTTCGAAGAGACTTGCCGCCTGGCCCTTCAAAGCGATTCAAGGCCAGAGTGGGGATGCAAGGCTCAGAGGCTGCGGACCCATTTTTATCCAGTGCCCCAAGCTTCCCCTTCCACCAGCCCCGGAGCCAAAACCCACGGTCCAGAGGAGAAAACCGGGCAAAGTTGGGTTGCATCTCTCAGTCCCAACTGTTTCCCCACAGCCTGGCACCTGCCCAGATCGCCCAGGGCTCATAGTAAATGGTGAATCAAAGACTAGCCAGCTGCTGACCCATTGCATGGTGTGCAAAGTTGAGGTTCACAGAGGTGAAGCTGCCGACTTGTAAAATAAAACTGGGGGTGGCGCCCAGGATCTGCCAGAAGGGTGTGTCAGAAGTTTCCCAGCTCCATGCACCCCATGGCATCACATGGCCGTCCCTACCCCACTGAACTCCATCCCCCAGGATCATGGCCAAGGCCACCACTCCACAAGCAGGCCCAGACCAGAGCTTCACCTGGGCACAGGAAGCCATTCCCTAGCCAGCAGCCTCTCTGAGTCACCAGCAGGCTCTTGGAGACGTCTATGTTCTGTCCCAGCCCCTTACCCCACCGCCTGGTCCCTCAAGGCTAGAAGCAGCCTCCGTGAGGAATTTTAGGAGCCAGACGATGTCCGATGTCCGGCCAATTTACACAGTCATAGCAGCAGGACCCTCCTGAGTCCCTGGTCCACTGTCCCCTCAACTCAGACTGTGACTCATGGTGGCCGGGAGCCCCTTTGAGCCTGTAGGGCTGGGTGCCCATGGAAGACTGGAAGCATCCTCCAGCCAGGACGCTGTATGACAGCTGACCCACGGGTCACTACTCTAGGCCTTCCACAGGCAGGTGGCAAGTGAGCTACCTGAGCTGGTGTGTGACTGAGGTCATGCCTCCCTCCCCTGTGCAGCCCCCAGTTCTCCTCTGTAGAGTTGGCCCAGGGCAGGGCAGGTATGGGATTTTCTTTCCATCTTACGACTAGTCTTTCTGAAGTAGTTAGTTAGTACTTTTATTCTCAGGGTACAGGCAGGAGCGACACACACACACACACACACACACACACACACACACACACACACACACACACTATCTTTCCCAAGGCCACACAGCATGCAAGTGGCAGAGCCCCAGCCCTCTGCTGTAGCTCAGGTTTGAGCTGGACTGGTAAAGGGAGGGGCTGAGGTCACAGTCCCAAGGTCACAGACTGCAGGGACCTTGCAGAAAAGCTCCTCTGGCCCAAGGGATTATCCTTGATGCTTGATGCACAGGCAGAGGTGGCCAGCAGGTCACAAGACTCTTCTTAAAGGCCTGTGATGGTTCATCTCCTCCTGGCCATATTAATTTCTAGAAATATTGGTTGAATACTTTCCTTTCCCCAGTGAATTATGTGGGTGGGCATCTGCCCCGTGGATTTCTTTATGTCTTTATGACAATTAGATACTTTTGCTGTTGTCGTTCACAGGCTTTCAAGTATCCCAGGCTGGCTACACTATGGAGTTCAAGGATAACCTTGAACCACTGACGCTCCTGCCTCCGGCCCCCAAGTGCTGGGATTATAGGTGTCTGCCACCAGGCTGGCTTTAGAGTTCCTTTTCACTTCTTCCTCTCACTTTCTCTTTCTTGCCAGTGTGGGGATTGAACCCAGGGCCCCGTGCATACTAAGCAAATATTCTACCACTGAGCCATATCCCTTATACTGCTTTGATCTCTGTGGTTTTGTAGCAAATCTTAAAATTATGTAATATACATGCTCCTACTTCTGTTCTTGTGAAGCTGTTTTGGCTATACTATGATTTCTCTCTCTCTCTCTCTCTCTCTCTCTCTCTCTCTCTCTCTCTCTCTGGTTTTTCGAGGTAGGGTCTCACTCTAGCCCAGACTGACCTGGAATTCACTCTGTAGTCTCAGGCTGGCCTGGAACTCACTGCAATCCTCCTACTTCTGCCTCCCGAGTGCTGGGATTAAAGGCATGCGCCACCACGCCCAGTTTATACTATGCTTTTGGCTTTTTCATATAAATAGTAGGAGCAGCCGGATCAGTGCACATAAAAAAAAAAAAAACACCTGTTGGGTTGGAGAGATGGTTCAATGGTTAAGGTGCTTGCCTACAAAGCCTAACAACCTGGGTTCAATTCCCTACTGCCCACATAAATCGGCTAGAGGCTCTGGTGCACCCATTCTCCCTCCCCAACCTGTGCAAATAAGTAAATAAATTAAATCTATTTTAAAAACCTGTTGAGAGAGGAGGAGATGGCTCAGTGGATAAAGCACTTTCTGTAAAAATGTGAGTACCTGAGTGGAGATCCCCAGAACCCATGTGAAAATGAAGGGAGTGCCCCCTCCGAAAGTTCATGGGCTACTGAGCCTCATGAACAGAGGTGGAAGGCGAGGACTCATCCCCTAAAGTTGTCCTCTGACCTCCACACACACCATGGCATGCACATGCCCACACTCACCACATAGACACACACCAAAGATTTTTTAAAATATTTATTTATTTATTTGAGATACAGAGAGAATGGGTGCACCAGGGCCTCCAAACACTGCAAGCAAACTCTAGACACATGTGCCAACCTGTGCATCTGGCTTTATGAGGATCCTGGGGAACCAAACTCCAGTTCTTGGGCTTTGCAGGCAAATTCTTTAACCACTAAGCCATGTCTCCAGCCCCCAAACAAAGATTTTAAAAGACCTATTGGGTTTATTATGTGTATGTGGTGCTGAGGATTGAACCTGCTACTTAAACTAGCATTGAGATAAATCCTTGAAGCTTGTCAGTTGAGGCTTTTATTTATTTGTTTATGAGAGAGAGAGAGAGAGAAAGAGAGAGAGAGAGAGAGAAAGTGTGTTTGGGGGTGCTTCTTATAGGTACTGGGGAATCAAACCCTGGCCAGCAGGCTTTAGCAAGCAAGTGCCTTTCATCAATGAGCTATCTCCTCAGACTTCAGGTAAGGTTTTAATTAGGGATCATAATAAATCTATATATCAGCTTGGAAAAAATAAACGTAATGACAATATTAATTTTTTAAATTCGTGAACATGGCATAGCTCTATTTCCTTATAACTTCTTAAATTTTCCTAGCATTAAAAACCTATAAAACTCTTCAGAAAAATTAATTGGTATAACATAAACAATAGGAAAGACACCAGAGCAGAAGGGTCACTCTGTAGGAGGCTGAATCTTGACATGATGGTCACAATGGTGGATTCAGCTTTTAGTTGGCACTAGAGCTGTATCTCTAAGATGGCATCAGTGTTGACATATAGACCTTTGTCTTGGGGTCAGGGTCTCGCTACACAGCCCTGGCTGTCCTGGTATTTAGCATGTGGCTCCAGAAGTAATCTTCCTGCCCTCGCCTCCTGAGTACTGGGATTGCAGGCGTGCACTGCTCTGCCCAGCTACACTTTGTGGTTATTTTGTTGGTGCTGGGGGAATGCATGCCAGGCCTTGTGCATGGGGGACAGGTGCCTAACACCTGAACTATATCTCTAGTCCTTGAAATATATACTTTAAACTGTCAAGAAGAAACTTTATTGGATGTGGAATCCCAGAGAAGAATCTGTTATGCTTATAGGCTAAGCCAGGCTTGCTAGCCCATCCCTGTCATGTCTGCTCCTTAGGAGGCTGAGGCTGGAGAAACTTAAGCTTTTATTTTTATTTTATTTTATTTATTTATTTATTGGGTTTTCGAGTTTTTCGAGGTAGGGTCTCCCTCTAGCCCAGGCTGACCTGGAGTTTACTATATAGTCTCAGGGTGACCTTGAACTCACAGCCGTCTGCCTACCTCTGTCTCTCCATGTGCTGGGACTAAAGGTGTGGCTATGGCTATGCCTGGTATGAGAAACTTAAGTTTGAGCCAACCTGGGCAACATAGTGACACCCCATTTCAAAACACAAAACAAAGGTCTGGGGAGACTGCTCAGTGGTTAGGGATGCTAGCTTGCAAAGTCTGCTGTCCGGGTTCAATTCCCCAGCACCCACATAAAGCTGGATACAAAGTGATGCAGAATGGGTGATCCCAGTGGGCCCACGACAATGGGAGGAGAGCCAGGAGAATGGGCCAGCTAGTCTCAGAGTTTACAGTCTGGCAACTTGTTTGCAGCAGCCAGAGACCTGTCCCAAAGAAGGGAGAGCACAGACACCTCAAAGTTGTCCTCTGCCCTCTGCACACACTCTGTGACATGTGCGTGCGCACACACACACACACACACACACACACACACACACACACAGAGTAAACAAACAGGACTGGAAAAATGGCTCAGTGTTAAGAACACTTCCCGCGCAAGCATGAAAGCCTGAGGAAGCCAAAGAGATGGCTAGAGTTCAATCCCCAGGACCCGTACCTTTGATAGCTGGTCATGGCCAAGGGCATCTGTAGACACAGTCCTGTGGGGAGCTGAGACCAGAGAATGTAGGAGCTCAGGGAGAAATGGAACACTCTGGGATCAGTAAGAGACTCCAGGTCAAATAAGAACTGGGGGAGCAGTGGAGCTGGATACCCAACTCTCTGCTCAGCCACCACAGAGAGTGCACCCCACAGCAGGTGAGCTCGTGGGGCACACACTCACCAATCCCCCCACCACACCCACGTGCACGCACCACATCTCACATACACCACATCTCATATACCCCACATCACACACATACCCCACCTCTCTCTCTCTCTCTCTCTCTCTCTCTCTCTCTCTCTCTCTCTCTCTCTCTCTCTCTCTCTCTCTCTCTCTCTCTCACACACACACACACACACACACACACACACACACACACAAAAAAAAATCTACATAGACTAGCAGGACCCTGAGCTGGAAGAGCTAGGATTTCTTAGGATGCCTTCAGCTGATGAGGTGTTGAAACTGGAATTTTGGGGTTGCTCGCTAATGTACCAGTATATATATGCCAACACATCAAGATGAAACAGGAATTGGGGTTTCTCTACCAATATACCAATATTATATGAGAATGTTGGGGTGTCCCTTGAAGTCCCCAGACCAGAGGGTAAATTTTAGAGAGATTTTATTAGATTAAGAGAAGGAAAGAGGAGAAAGTATGCCGAGCTCTTTCCCAGGAGAAGGCAGGAGGGGAAAAGCCCACCTAGACACCAAAACTGGGGTCATTTATAGTTTTTGAGGAGGGCTGAGCTAACCAGCCCTTGACGTCAAGGTTAGGGCCGAGCTAACCCCCTTTATCCCAGGTTCAGGGAGAGAATGTAGGCACCCAAGGGCCTCTTGACTCCAGACCAAAGTGCCACTTTGTACATCTGGCCAACGTGGGCGCTGGGGAATTGACCCCTGCTCGCCAGGTCCTGCAAGCAAGGGCCTTTATCCGCTGAGCCATCTCTCCAGGCCCCTTCCAGGAATCTTAATTACAGCAAAGGGGACCAGTTTGCGAGGGAGGGACTCAAGTTGCTTATGAGAAAACAGATCTGGAACTCCTTTAGGCACGAGATCCCTCTCTGACCTCTGGCAGAGTGGACACTTCAAGGGCCGGCTCAAGGACACTTCCTGCTCTTATTTTTGGAGGTCCAGTCACCCTAAACTGTCTCAGTGTTTTAATGGAGCAGGTTGGGGTGACAACCTCCAAGGGGAAGACCTG
>PVHP010004812.1:0-69141 GCA_004024765.1 Zapus hudsonius | reverse complement strand
GCGGGCGCCGGGGGCCATGGCCTCGGCGGCGCCCGGGGAGCGTCTGCGCGAGGACGCGCGGTGCTCCGTGTGCCTGGACTTCCTGCGGGACCCCATCAGCGTGGACTGCGGCCACAGCTTCTGCCTGCGCTGCATCTCCGAGTTCTGCGAGAAGTCGGACAGCGCTCAGGGGGGCGTGTACGCCTGTCCCCAGTGCCGGGGACCCTTCCGACCCTCGAGCTTCCGACCCAACCGGCAGCTGGCCAGCCTGGTGGACAGCGTGCGGCAGCTGGGGCTGGGCGCGGGGCCCGCGGGGACGCGCCAGTGCGCCCGGCACGGAGAGGACCTGAGCCGCTTCTGCGAGGAGGACCAGACGGCGCTGTGCTGGCTCTGCGACTCGGGACCCGAGCACCGGAGCCACCGCACCGCGCCGCTGCAGGAGGCCGCGGCTCGCTACCGGGTGAGTCCCGCACCTGCCCCTGGCCCCGGGCGCCGTCCCTACCCTGGGAACCTTGCGCGGGAGCTCAGGTGCCTCCATCACTTTGGATCGCCCTTGAACTTCGTGGAGGTCGAAAATCTCCCCGGGCTAAGTCTGGGTCCCCCAGCTGGAGAGGGGCTGGGAGCTCTGTGGGATGCCATTGAGCCTGGGTTACAACTGCACGTGTTTATTGCAGACTTTCCCTAACAGCTCTTATCTGTACAGCACCTTTCTCTTGGCCCAGAGTTGATCTGTAGGTTATCACCAAAGACAAACGTCAGACTTGGGCATTTGTTAGGCACAGTGTCTGATGGGGCTTCCTCTGGCCTCTGTTGCCTGAATTAGGAGTCTAAACTAAGCACAGCAAATCTTTCGGGACTTAGGATTTGGGCATGTTTTGTGAGGAGAGGCTTCCTGTTGCATTTTTTGTTTTTGTTTTTCGAGGTAGGGTCTCACTCTAGTCCAGGCTGACCTGGAATTCACTATGTAGTCTCAGGGTGGCCTTGAATTCATGGTGATCCTCCTACCTCTGCCTCCCAAGTGCTGGGATTAAAGGCATGTGCCACCATGCCCGGCTCCTGTTGCATTTTTTGGTCCCCAGTATATGGCATTCATGAAACAGTGTGCAGAATGCTTCCTGTGTGTCTCAAAGTTTTTGGGCATCTTCCAAACACTTTTCAATTCCCAGCATCTGGAACAGGTACCAGCACAGAGAAGTCAGTGTCAGCTTCAATCTGTTGACACAGTCCTATATCACCCCGAAAAGAATGCAGACAGTAGCTTTCTTTAAATGTTTATTTCTCTCTTTATCAGGGCATTTTGTTCCCCTCAACATCCCTCTGGAACTTCTGGAAATCTTTCTCTTGTTTTCCTATTTACTTCTCTCTCTCTCTCTCTCTCTCTCTCTCTCTCTCTCTCTCTCTCTCTCTCTCTTTCTCTCTCCCCTTCAAAATTCAGAAACAGGTTATTTTCTAGCCAGATTTTAAAATTATGGTCATGCCTGTTTGAATCCTGAAAGTATTGTACAGAGCATGACTAATGAACAACATCTAAAGATGTTCTCTATGTTTGCATTTGTTTTTCAATTAAATATCAAATAAATATCCCCCAGACTTTCCAGCCAATCAATCAAGACTTTTTGGCCCTATGATAAGTTCCCACTGCTCTTATCCTAACCAACCACTCCAGGCAGCAAAAGTCGCCTCATCACTGTTGTCTCCAAGCTGCCACACTGTCCCCGCCTTACCTTTTTTGCTCATGATTTCTTTGGCTGAGGGAGCTTTTTCTCCATGTGCAAGTGAAGCGCTCTAGTGATTGTAAACACCAAAACACATGTCTTAGTGAATTAAAGGGCTATTTTATGCACAAATCATGTATAGTTTTATGTTATTCTCCTTTTAAATGCAAACCTTGTGTATGTAGAATTACTGAATAATTTTTCTCCTGAAATTTTATTTATGCATGTTCTCTGTAAACAAATAGTTATAGTTGCCTCTCACAGGGATCCTTATCATTGAAAGGAGATTTAATTTGTTGTTTTTTTTCTCCTTATAAGATTTGCTGTAAACTGTATTTACTTTCACCTAAAATATGTTGACAGAAAAGGTTTCTTCTGCCAAAACCACTACTAATACTTTTAGTAATAAATCATTTTCTCCTCATAAATAATAAGGAAATTGCATCACTCTTCAACTTATCACTATCAAATGACATTTCACTAATGACAGTCACTTTTACTTAGTTTTTAAATAGTCACTGTAGACAAGTTGTACAAAATTGGAACTAAGTTTTATCAAATAAACTTATTTGGCATTATAATTGTATTTCTTGTCATTAAATACCTTGTAATGCCTTCCTTGTATTGTGGTACTGTATTGTTCACCCTATTTTTATTTTCTTAACTTTTAAAAATATTTTTATTTATTTGAGAGAGAGAGAGAGAAGCAGAGAGAGAGAGAGAGAGAGAGTATGGGCCAGAAAGAGCCTCCTGCCACTGTGTGCCACTGCCACTTTGTACATCTAGCTTTAAGTGAGCACTGGGGAATTCAACTCAGGCCATCAGGCTTTGCAAGCAAGTGCGCCATCTCCCCAGCCCTTTTTAAACTTTTTTTTTTGAGGCAGTGTCTCCCTATGGTTCAGGCTGACCTAGAATTTACTATGTAGTTTCAGGCTGGCCTCAAACTAACAGCAATCCTCCTACCTCTGCCTCCCCAGATGCTGGGATTAAAGGTGTGTGCCAGCATGCACATCCCCTTTTTAACTTTTTATTGACAATTCCATACATATAGACAATGTGCTATGGTCATAGTACCCTCCCACCACCCTCCCCTTCCCAAATGATGCCCCCATTAAACCTCTTCTTCTTTCCAACTAGTTTCTCTCTGTTTTGATACTATTTTTTCCTCCTATTATGCAGAACACCTTCATATTTTTAATATTTTGATTATAGTTTTACTCTTATAAATAGGGATTCAAGGAGCATATGTTTAGATACATCTTTGTACCTGGCATCAAAATACAATCATGCTCAATTTTGTTATTAATGAGGTCAGTTCAGAACTTTTCACTGATCACTGTGAGGTGAAGTCCCAAGTAAGGATGTGGGTAACAATCTTGCCTGTCTTCCCCAACAGGCCAAGCTCCAGGCATCTCTAGAACTCGTGAGGAAAGAGATGGAGGAGGCCCTGAGTCAAGAGGCCAGTGTGGGGAAAAAGACTATTGTTTGGAAGGTAAGAGAACATGGGGCCTCAGGAAGCTGGTGAGTCCCATCAACCTTCATTCCATCTCTTCGGGAAATGCATCTCTGTGCCCTCCTGGATCATCCTGTCCCATCCAATGATATTCTTCATTTTGGTTCATTTTACTTCTGTTGACAAGACTCAACCCAAATTATTAATAAGTAAATAGCTTAACTCTCTGGATCTCACTGTAGCAACCCTGTCACCTCATACTAGGCTTTTCAAGTAAATTTGTTAGATGAAGGAATCAATATTATACAAATATATAATAAACAGTAAATACAGTACAGCCAACAGTGGTTATCTTATACACAGTAATCAAAACTTTCAGCCTGTTTTCAGCCTTCCCCCACATATTCCTTCTCTATGCCTCACCAGCTCTTTTTGTCCTCACATAATATTTTGTTTGCATACATGGTGTACCCCTGCCCCCAGGTCCCACTCCTCCCAGCATCCCCCCGCCGCCCCCCCCCCCACACACACACATAATACTTCTCAGCCTGGAGTGATTTTGCTCTCTTCCAGATGAAACCCTCTGCAATGTCTGATGATAGTGTCACAACTTGGGGAGGGTCCTGTGCTGGGCTGCTGCCACCTACTGGGTGGAGTCAGGAATGCTACTGTGCATCCTACAGCAAACTGAACCCTCCCAAAGCTAACCAGGGACCTGCTAAAACTGCCAGTGGGTTCAAGAGTATGAAGCTTCAGAAGACATTATGGATACGTTATATACATGGTGCATTAAATTATATGGAGTAAATGTTTTATAAAATATTCATATTTTCCTTAACTTTTCCATCACTAGTTTTTAAATTCTTCCCTTCTTGTTTTCCTTGAAAATATTGTCTTATACAACAGAATTTTTTTCTACAGGACCATTTATATTTTTCTTCTGGAATAACCTTACTCATTCCAACTGTATCCATCCTAGGTGATGGTAAATAATTCAACTTGCAGGGGGGTGGTTTCAAGGAAGGGGCTTGCTTTAGCCCAGGCTAACCTGGAATTCACTATGTAGTCTCAGGCTGGCCCCTAACTCATGGCAATCCTCCTACTTCTTCCTCCTGAGTGCTGAGACTAAAGGCATTTGCCACCATGCCTGGCTAATTCACAATTTTTATCAGTTTTAAGGGTTAGGGTTAGGGTTCATAATCCAAGTCAATTATTTTTAATACTGCCCTGCCCACATACAGATGCATTCAGAACCCCCATGTTCAAGATGTGAACCCTAAAGTTTTATTTATGATTGTGTGTGTGTGTGTGTGTGTGTGTGTGTGTGTGTGTGTGTGTGTCACCAGGGCCTCTTCCCACTGCAAACCAACACTTTTGGTTTGCACTACTTTCTGTGTCTGGCTTACATGCATGGGTGACTTGCCCAGGATGGAAGGCTTTGCAAACAAGCACCTTTAACTGCTGAGCCATCTTCCCAGCCCCACCAAAGTTTTTATATCCTTCCCTGTCTATGCTAACCTAGGGGTGATATTAAAATTCTTGATTGAGGACAAGAAATCTTCCATGGTCCACTTGTCAATAACATGTCTGTATGAGACAAATGCAGCAAAGACAGGTTTGAGAAACACCATCTCCAACTTCTACATAGTTACTTCCTATATCTGAAGATGTGATTGTCACTCTTAAAAGGATGAATGAAGGAATATGATCCACAGAAAACCTCTTATCACCACCCCACACCATCCCTCCTGCCTCCAGTAGAGCCCACTATCTTCCCACTCACTCATCAGCAGCACAACCTCCAATATGGGGGTCATTGCAATTGTTTGACTTAGAAAAAGCAACCGCATCTATACAAATCTAGTGAGGGGAATGGAAAAGTGGAGGAAGGCATTGTCTTGGATTTGGAGAGAACTGTTATTGCATTGAAATAAAGCAGTGGCTTGTGTCTTCTAGTTAAACCAAGAAATTGTAAAACTTTAAAATCAGCAGAGAACCCAAGGTGTAGGTATTTTGGGAGGACAATTTGCTCCTCATATTCAGTTCAGAGCTAGTTTCCTCTAAATAATCTTAAGAGAATACAATGTAGCTATAGTAACCCGGTGGCAAAATGCATTCCTTATGTCTCTTCAGAAACTATAGATGTGAAATTTGGGTAGAAACCAGGATAATAACCTGAAGTTAATACCGGAGGAATATGTAATTATTTCTGGGCTGTACAGAGAATGTTAACCTTATGGTGGATTTCAACATACCATGTGCTAACATTCATTGTCTAATCTCTAAGCCTGTTCTTTTTCACATTCATAAGTCTGAGTTTCTTTAATAGCTTGGGAGTTCAGTTGTTTCTGCTTCTAGTGATTGATAGTAGAATAGTGGCATTTTATTTGACAACATTGTGCTGGCCTCTGTGTTCAACGGGAGAACGGATGCATACTGTACTCCCCACCCTCCTCCACTAGCTTCATTTTACCTGATAGTGAAGCTTAAATCTGAAAATGCCTGCCTCTAAATCTATGGCAAAATGAAGCCTCGAGTCCAGCAGTCTTTCTGAAACTAAGTTGGGAAGTTCTTCCAGGACGTGTCTCATACAAAAGGCTCTGGAATCTTCATGCTCCTAGAAACAGCCAGGAGTCATTCCATGGAGTAGCAGAGCAGAGGGGCCTCTGGACACTGTCGCCTCCAACTCCATCTTGTCACACATGAAGCCAGGAGGCCCAGACACCTCACTCTGTGGATCATGATTTGACCTTCTCTGTCCCTACAGGAGAAAGTGGAAATGCAGAGACAGCGCTTCCGGTTGGAATTTGAGAAGTACCGTGGCTTTCTGGCCCAGGAAGAGCAGCTACAGCTGAGAAGACTAGAGGAAGAGGAGCGAGCGACCCTGCAGAGACTCAGGGACAGCAAGAACCAGCTGTGCCAGCAGAACAAGGCCCTGCGAGAGCTGGCTGAAGAGCTGCAGGAGAGGTGCCGGAGCCCAGCCCTGGGGCTACTGGAGGTGAGGTGGGTTCCAGGTTGCAGGCAGGTGTGAGGTACAGACTAACACAGAGAAGTGGTCTTCAGATATAAGCACCTAGAACTTTAGAGGAACATCTTAGTACTAAATACCTGCACAAGGCCTATTTTTATTTGCAAGCACAGAGAAATAGGGGGGAGAGAGACAGAGAGAATGGATGCACCAGCACCTCCAGCTGCTGTAAATGGACTCCAGATGTAGGTGCCATTTAGTGTAATTGGCTTTTAATTGGGTACTTGGGAATCAAACTCAGGTGCTTAGGTTCTACAGCAAGTGCCTTAACTACTGAGCCATCTCTCCAGCCCCAAGACCTATTTTTATCATAATCCCACCAATTTTAGTTACAGGATGCAATTCTACTAAAATAGCCAATCGCTATCCTAGGGATAAGCATAAACATTGTATAGCACAGTTAGATTCTAGTTATGACTGACCTTAGCATTTGAGACACATGAGAGTTAAATTAATGACTCATACAGATTTTTCCTATTCATTAGCAATTTCCAATAATTTCTAAAGACATCCTTTATGCTGCATCCTCAGCTAACTCACCCTGTTATGTGTCCTTCATTTTCAGGGGGTGAAAGAAGCCTTGAGCCGGTATGTTTCCTTTCTAAATCATTGACAGGTGGGAGGGGAAGGGACACTGCTATATAACAGTACTGACACCCATGGTTGCTGACTCTTCCAGAAGCAATGCTGTTACACTGCTGGAACAAGAGACCATCCCCGTGGAGCTGAGGACAGTGTGCCGAATCCCTGGGATGAGGGAAATGCTGAGGAAATTCCAAGGTAGTATAACCAGGAACTCAGATCCATTAGGCACCACTTTGACAAAATAAAAGTGGGAAGGACTGGGGAGATTGCTCAGTGGTTAAAGCACTTGCTATACAAGCCTAAGTTTGGATCCCCAGAACTCACATAAAGCCGGACATGGTAGTGCACATCTATAACCCCAGTGCGCCTATGGTGAGATATGGAGACAGAAGAATATCCAGAAGTTCATGGAGCAGCTAGCCTAAAGAATGCAGTGGTGAATAAGAGACCCTGCCTCAAACACGTTGGAGGGCAAGGACCACACTCAGGGTTGTTCTCTGCTACACACACACACACACACACACACACACACACACAGGCTTTTTTTAAAGTATGAGATAAGAGTAGGTAAAAGCAAATGGGGCTGGTTATTTGAAGTTTGGGCCAGAGTTTGGGAGAGAAAACCTCTCAGTTTCTCTTCATATTGCCTATAGCAATCTCATAATTTATCAAGAGATGGACCAAAAGCCAGGAAGAGAGCATGCATAGATTTTAGCTATGAAATATGTCATGGAGTTGTGAGATTCCTTTTCCCTTGGAGAGAAGTTGCTCTCTAGCACCACCTTTATTCTGTCTCATCCCCAGCCTGGGGTTTCACCTTGATGCCTGGAACTGGGCTGTCCCTGCAGTTTACTGTGTGCTAGTCAGGCTGTAGTAAGAAACACAGCTCAAATCTTACAAGTAAAACTCAACAAATATTTATCACGAGAGTGAGTGTACTGTCACCAGTGGAGAGAAAAGGATTCAGTCTTGTGTCCTTTAATCTGAGAACTGGGCTATGGCTCCACCTCTGTACTGTATCTATGGTTAGGGAAAAGGGAAAGCAAAACAAGACCAAAAAAAAACAACTTTTTTTCTCCTATTCTTGCATAGTCAATACAACCCAGAACCTCTCTTGTCATCAAAATGGGGTGGGGTCTTCCCCCCACAAGATGATCAGTTCCCTAGTGGATTCCATCCCACAGGCCTGTCCACTATTCTATGATAGTGACAAGCAGGTTGTGGCCTGTACTTCTGTTTTTGTATAACTTTATTTCTATTTTTAATAAGCATATAAAGTAATGGGATTTTGTGACATTTTCATACATGTATGTCATTGTACTTAGCTCAAACTCATCCCTATCACCCTTTTCTCCTCCCTCCCCCACCTGCTGTTCACTGTCCTTCCCCTAAATAATTCCCCTTTTGTTTTCATGTCAGATAGATAGATGGTTGATAGATAAATAATAGACACATAGACAAATGATAGGTAGATGGTAGCTATAGATTGATGATGATGATGATGATAGAAAGAAATTAAAATACAGGTTGTGCATATAAATTTTCCTGCATGGACAGGTGTCTCTTTGGTGTGATGACATGGGTTCCTTGGGTTGTGTTCCAAGCAGTGGTATAGCTGGATCACATGGTGGTTCTATTTTTAGCATTTTGAGGAACTTCTGTCCTGATTTCCATAGTGGCTGCACACTTTACATTCCCACCAGCTATATGTAAGGGTTCCTTTTTCTCTGCATCCTCACCAACATTTGGTTTTTCTCTGAGGTGAGATAGACTCTTAATGGAGTTGTGTTTTGCATTTTCATGATGGCTAAGGATGTTGAACAATTTTTCGTGTATTTATCGGCCATTTGCATTTCTTCTTTTGAGAACTATCTGTTTATACCATTTCCCTACTTATTGATTGGATGGCTTGAGTTTTGGGTATTTAATTGTTGGAGTTCTTTGTAAATTCTGGATATAAATACCCTATCAGATGTATGGCTGGCAAAGGTTCTCCCTGATTCTGTAGACTGCCTCTTCACTCTGCTGATTCTCTTCATTATTGTACAGAAGCTTTTAAGTTTTATGTCATCCCATTTGGCAAGTCTTTGTTCTGCTAATGTCTTGATGAGTTCTCCCTGTTTTTCTCTAGCAGTCTCACAGTTTCAGGTCTTCTTTGATCTGATTTGAATTGATTTTTATACAGGGTGAAAGATAGGGATCTAGTTTCTTCTTTCTACATGTGGAAATCCAGTTTTCACTTACTGAAGTGGCTCTTTTCTCCAATGATTTTGGCACCTTTGTTGAAATTCAGCTGACTATAACTGTGTGGGTCCTCTATTCTATTCCATTTGTTCTACATGTCTGTTTTTGCATCAGTACCACACTGTGTTTGCTACTGTGGTTCTACAGTGTAATTAGACATCAGGTATTACAATACCTCCAGCAATGTTCTCTTTGTTCAGATTTGACTACCAGTCACCCTTTGTGCTCCCATGAATTTTAGCACTGCTTGTCACTTTTCTTAGAAGTGGAATTTTGGTGTTGGCATTGGAATTTTTTTTATTTTTTTTATTTTTTTTTCTAATTTATTGTCCATAATGAGTTACAACATTTAGTGGGCAAACAATGAGTTGTTATCCCCAATTCCCCACTGCCCTCCCCTCCCCCCTCCACTGGATAACCTCCTCCATGGGTCGTCTGGATCAGTCCTTGTGACAGGGGACCATGGATAGCCTAGTATTCAGCCAGGTTCTTCTGGCCATGGCATTGGAATTTTGATGTTGATTGCACTGAATCTATAGGTTGCTTTAAGTAATCTAACCACTTTCACAATACTAATTCTGAAAATCCAGGAGCACGAGAGTTCTTTCCATCTTCTAGTATCTTCTTTAGTTTCTTCAGTGTTGATTGGGTTTTATTTGTTTTTGCTTTCCTTTGTGGGAAAGCTATTGTGGATGAGATCTCTTTTTTGTTTTTAAATTATTTATTTATTTATTTATTTATTTATTTATTTATTTATTTGAGAGAGAATAAATGTCCTCTTGCCATGATCTACAGACACGTGTGCCACTTTGTGCATCTCACTTTACATAGGTACTGGGGAATTGAATATGGGCCAGCAGGCCTTGCAAGCAAGAGCCTCTAACTGCTGAACCATCTCTCCAGTTCACTTAATAAGGTTTCTTAGAGTCAAATAATTTACTAGACCAGCTTACATAACTCAAGGAAACAACTGCTTACACTTGGCCATTTACTATAACCAATGTTACAGGAGATGCAGATAAAGTGACAGTGGAAGAAATAACTCAGAAGAGGATTGAGGAAGGGTCTGGTACTTCCACAACCTTCCAGAAACCTCTGTGGGTTTGGCTGTTTGGAAGCCAGCAGTCCTTGATGCTTTATGTTTTGTTTTGGGGGTTTGTAATGGGGGAGCTGAGGATTAGAATTTAGATAATACAGCAAATTCCAATGCACCTCAGATCTTAAGACACACCCAAATTCTTGTCTATAAAGTTAAAGAATTAAAATTATAGACCATCAGAGGATAAGGTATAGTGGAAGACTTTATTTTAAAGAAAATGGGAAGTTACAGGGATCTCCAGCTACCAGTGTGGATAGAGCACGTGGGAAAGGTTTTAACCAAATCTATGCTGTTCAGCTAAACAATTAAGAAATGAAAAGATCATGAGAAGGTAAGGTTGATGTGGGAAAGAAATCCATTAGGCTGTGGTGGGGCTTGGGAGACCTTACCAGGTCCCTGGAGAGTCAGAGGTCCTTCTTCTAGGCCATGTGTGTGAGAGAAGGGGCAGAATTATCTGCTCAGTGAGTATTCCCTGCCTTAGGTGAGCAGAGACAGCTGGTTGGTCCACACCTGACCAATCAGTTTTAGCACCTAGGTTTGAACTCTAGCTAGAATCACCTCCCACTCAAGGGAAGTGGGGTCAGATTTGAAATCTGTGGAACTTGCCTGAAATTTTTACTGTTTTTTGGGGGGGTGTTATTTGTGTGGGAGAGTTTGTTTTCAGTCCTAATGCAAAGCAATAGGTTTCATTGTGATATTTTCATTCTGAGGTTTTATGGTCTTTCCATAAGGCCAAAGTCAAGATGTTAGCCAATAAAACTCTAGAGAAACCAGATGACTGTTCTCAGTGGTTTCCTGAGTTTTCACCAGCTGGAGGTGTAGCTCAGTGAAGACCCTGGGTTGCATCCTCAACCCAGCAGGAATAGCAGAAAACCAAAGCCAGTCACAGTTTGTACTAGTCCTTTCTCCCTTTCACATATCCCACAAAATTCTTTCCACAGTGGACGTGAAGCTGGATCCTGCCACAGCGCATCCCAGCCTCCTCCTGACCGCAGACCTGCGCAGCGTGCAGGATGGGGACCTGAGAAGGGATGTCCCCAGCAATCCCGAGCGCTTTGACACGTGGCCCTGCATCCTAGGCCTGCAGGCCTTCTCCTCAGGGAGACACTACTGGGAGGTGGTCGTGGGGGAAAGAGCAGAGTGGGGGTTAGGGGTCTGCGAAGACACAGTGCTGAGAAAGGGGGAGACAACTCCATCCCCTGAGAATGGCATCTGGGCCATGTGGCTGCTCAAGGGGGCTGAATACATGGTCTTGGCAGAACCGTCACTGCCTCTTCTCCAAAAGAAACGGCCTCACCGCATTGGGATTTTCTTGGACTATGAGGCCGGTGAAATCTCATTCTACGATGTCACAAATGGATCTTATATCTACACATTCAACCAGCTCTTCTCTGGGGTTCTCCGGCCCTACTTTTTCATCTGTGACACGATACCCATTATCTTGCCACCTATGACCGAAGCTGAGCCAGGAAACTTGGCGCCCAGGGCTTTCGCTGATTTTGCTTCTACTGCTAGTGATGAGGAGTCCTAAGATTGCAGCCTGGAGATACCAGGATTCCTGGATGGAGTGAAGGGTATACCAATGCATACCTGAAGTCAGCACTGGTTTCTTCTGTGGAAGTTTCCCGACAAGAACAACTGAGTAGAAACGAGGTATCCGCCTGCAGAGGAAGGCTGGGAGAACTACGAATCTGGAAATGGAGCCGTCTCATCCAACTGTTGCTGGTTGGCTCCATCTATTTTCTTGATGGGTAATCTTTCTTATTAATAGCCTTGTGTTAAATGAAATTATCTTTTCATTCTTATCTAAATTTTTATTTATTTATTTGTTTGAAAGTGTGTGTTTGGATACATCAGGGTCTCTTGCTGCTGCAAAATAATGCTCATCTGGCTTTATGTGATTGCGTGGGGAATTGAACCTGGGGCCAGCAGGGCTTGTAGTCAAGTGCCTTAAATCACTGAGCAATCCCCCAGCCCCTATCCTTTTGTGCTTAGTATTCTATGTAATAGGATATAGAAGTAGCAATCTGCTCTTTATGTTTGTTTTGTTTTTGAGGCTAGGTCTCCTTTCAAAGCCAAGGCCATCCTCAAACTCACAATCTTCCTGCCTTGTCCTTTGGGTTCTGGGATTACAGATGTGTGCCACCATGCCTGGCTTATAAATAGAAATTCTTCAGCTGTTTTAAAACAATCTGATATTATTCCTGATAAGATCCATAAATCTGACTCTTTTCCTTCTCATTATATTCCTCTCAATTTCATTGTCTTCCTTCTCCTTTTTCTTTCCTTCCTTTTCCTTTTGCTTTATACCACTCACTGTTTAACCTTATACTCTCTATAGACAAATGTGTTGAGAACCATTCCTCTACATATTCATGTTTTCTCTCACCATGTTTACTTACTTTCCATCTTTTATTTTAGTTTTTGAATATTATGAAATTCATTACTCTGAATCTAAAATCACTAATTACTACATTTCTCTTCATCTTTGGAGTCATTTTTTAAAATTTTTATCTGTTTGTTTCCTTACTTATTTATGAAAGACTGAGAATGAGTGTTCCAGGGCCTCTTGCCCCTGCAAATGAACTCTAGTGCATTTGGCTTTATGTAGGTGGCTGGGGAATTGAAATCCAGGCCAGCAGACTTTGCAAGCAAGCGCTTTTAACCACTGAGCCATCTCCCCATTTTTTTAAACTACAAATTTCTAGGCCCTGGTGGTATTGCATGCCTGTAATCCTAGCATGTGGGAGGCAGAGATAGGAGTTTAGGAGGCCAGTTTGGGTACTGTAGCAAGATCTTATCTTAGAAAAAAAAATGGAGAATGTGGTTTAAGTATTGAGCACTTGCCCAGCGCCAGAGCAGGTGGGGTTGGGAGTTTAGATTCAATGTTCAGCACCAAAACAAGTAGAAATTTTTCAGAAGTTTGATAAACTAATCAAACTAGTTCTTACTTTTTTCAGTAACAGATTACTAAGTGGCTCAACATCATACTTCCTGTCAGGCACTGGGTTAAGGAAGTCTGGGTGGGAAGGAGATAACCTACACACAGTTTCCACTCCTTCGCAGGATTCTAAGACCCCAGGCAAATAAGCCCTTTCTCTTGCAGTCTGGGCTCCCTGATGTGGCTACTTTGCCGAACACTGTCCTCAGTGTTTCGGGAATACTTGCGAAAACAGATGTGAGTGGTGGAATTTTACTGTGTTGTTCAAATGCAATGTAAAATGATGATGAAATGATAATGGTATTTGACTTATTTCTAAAGTGTACCTTTCTGACAAACCCTTAAAGGTCATTAAAGGTCAACTCTCCTGACACCCCTATCTGTAAATCATTGTTAGATAACTGTTTAAATGCTAAATTCTGAAATGCCAACCAAATAGGAATTATTAGCAAGTGTAGTTAACATTATCCTGATAACCTGTCAAAAGTTTTCTCTTCCTTTTTTTACTCTGCCTTCACATTCAAGTTTTTTTCTCTTCCATTAATGTTTTATGACTGGCATCTTTCACTTCTAATCATGTTATTGACACAGCTTTATTTCTGTATTTTTAAAATTGTTTATAAGCAAGTACTTCCACCCTCTGACTCTCATTTGCAAACGGGAAATGCCATGTCCTTACATCCTCTTGTGTGTAATTTACAGATCATGCATGTCCTCTCTGTAAATGATCTGGGTGGGGAAAGGGGCTTCAGCACAAAAGATCCCCCTCCTCAAGGGACCAAGAAGGACTGGTCTGAGGTGATACATTCCATGTGAATGGTGAGCCATTCACAGGACAAGGAAACGTTGCCAGGAAGGAGACAACTGAATCTAGTCTAGGACATTCCCTTCCTGCCCTGCAGCGCTGCTTTCAGACCTCCCTGAATCTCACTGCATATGCTAACACAATTTATGTCAGTCACTATATGATGTAAGTCTCCATCTTTTGCATCCAAAAAGAAAGAATCTTCTTGCACTGCCTGCTTTGACCCTTTCTCCGTGATGTCTTTCCTACTCCTTTAGAAGAAGATCCTACCATACCCCCTGGAATCCGAGCTCATTACCTACAGAGTGCTCTAAATCCAGACTTATTCCTTGAACGTCCCTATCCTTTCTCATGGAAATTAGCCTTTTATATTCAGTTGTATATTTGAAATCAAAATAGGTATTTTAGACTCAACATGCCTAAAAATCCTAAGTTCTTCCCACTAGACTCCCTCTTAAGAAAGAAGGGAGATGGGGAAGGAGGGAGAGAAAGAAGAGAAGAGAAGAGAAGAGAAGAGAAGAGAAGAGAAGAGAAGAGAAGAGAAGAGAAGAGAAGAGAAGAGAAGAGAAGAGAAGAGAAGAGAAGAGAAGAGAAGAGAAGAGGAAGGAAGGAAAGGAGGGAGAGAGGGAGGGATATATAGAAGGCCAGAGAGATAGTTGGTGGGTAAGAGCATTTGCTGTTCAAAGCATGAGGACCTGAGTCTCATAACTGGCACCCACTTAAAAAGCCAGGTATGGCTGCCCACGAAAATGACTGGGACTTGTGGTCAGCCGGCCTAATTGAAAAACAGGAAGTTCTATGATCAGTGAGAGACTCTGTCTCAGAGAAATAAGGCAGGAGAGCAAAAAAAGACACCTAACATCTTCCTCTGGCCTTCTCCACATGCCCCATCAGCATACATACATGCTTACATCACACATACTGCACACATATATAAAGTACTATATATGAAACTGCTTTTAAAAAGAAACAGAAGCAAGGTTTCTGTACCCAAGTGCAGGTCAGCTCCCCTTTTCCCAACTGCTTCTCACTGACTCCTTCCTTATTCCATGGTACCACCATGAGTCCCTCAGCACTGACAGTCCCTGAGGCTCCACCTTCAGGGGTCTGGTGCCCTCATCTGTAACCATGGCTGCACCCATCCTCCTCTTCTGCCCTGCTGCATCTATTCCCCAACTGGAGGCCTGGCTAGCCCACACCACCTCATACATCCATTCTCAGCTCAGCCCTAGACAGAGGTGCCACGGCAGCAATCCCCAGGCATCCTGGTTCCCTGAGTTCTCAGACCTGCACAGAACTGACCACTGAGCACTTCTTTCTTCCTCCACTTCCCTCTCTTCTAGTTCTGTTCCAGCAACCCTGGCCTCCTGAGTGGATTACACAGAGCAGAAACTTCCCACTGTAGGGTTTCCTTCTCCCTAGCTGTGAATTCTACCTGAAATCCCCCTTTCCCTGTGCTCCCATTAAGTTTTTCCTTTCCTCAGGTAGGTCCACTCAAAGCCAGTTTCATACTAAGGACATCCTCTCCCAGAACTCCAGAGTGTACCTTCTAGTCCCTGTTACCTGGCGCCTGGAGGCTGGCTTTCCCCTGCATAGTATATATCAACTCCCAGTGCATTGTACTGAACTCTTATTTATGACATTTTATTTATTTAATTATTGATTAATTTATTTGCCTTTTGTGGTAAGATGGAGAGGGATATGTCTATTGACAACAATATATTCTTCACACCTCATACCATTGTGTTGTGTGATTAGTCCTGAATGAGTGTTTGTTCATGAATACATGAATGACTTTCTGGAAAGCAAAATTAAATGGTGAACCTGAACCTGGAAATGTTTTGCACAATGCAATATAGTTGATGATTCCTGGAATTTATAGATACATAACATCATATTAAGTTCTAGGAAAAAAACTTCAATAGAGTGTTATTTATTATTTATAACTAAACAACCATTTGCCAATAAAGTTTGATCATTAAACTTGAATGCCAAGTGTTAAATGAGTCAAATCAATTTTTTCATACAGAGAAAACCTGAATAGAGCAGAAAGTTTAAAGAGATAAAGAATTCCAGTGGCATGATGACTTGGGGTGTTCAGTTAGTTTCATTGAGCCTGCCATAGACTTGGGTCCCTGTGACATCACAGTGACACTTGAGTTATGCATTGCCTTCTGCTCCACAGTCCATCTCTCACATTGTTATGCTTACTAGGGATATGGGGAGCCTTCTAAAAACTTCTATGGATTGAAATCCTTCTGTAAAGGAATGGACTCTCCAGTTTGTCTCCCTCTCTTCATCTGGGCTGCATGGAGCTCTGGGATCTGCCCTGCTCCCTGTCACCTCTCCAACTGTGCAGCCCTCTTCTTGTAGACTGGACACCCTTCTAACCCTCAGCATTATCATTCTTCTTTCTCACATGTCCTTACCACTCCTCTAAGAATTACAAAATTCTCTTCTCTTTAAAGAATCACGCAACCCCAACTTTAGATTCTAGTTCATCCCAAGCTATCGATCTCAAGCTATATCTATACAGACTCTACGTCTGTATTTTCCAGAAGATTGGATGATTCATTCAAATAATTAATTTGATGACTAATTTCTGTCTTCCAGTCCCTGGCTCTTGAATCAGGGGCATGTTTGTCATGAGAATTAGCTAAATAGGCTAGTTTCCCCAGTATGCTTAGAAGGCTGAGAATCAGGGACAGAGACATTGGGGAAAGGACTATATGATATTGGTTGGGTTCATTAGCTGGCAAAAGTGAGGGAGCAAACTTAGAGTGACAGTTTCCACTCCAAGTATCCCAAAGGGCAAAGAAATTGGAAGCAATGGGATTCGTTAAGCCTGCCTGCTCTCCTAGCAAAAGCCCCTCGGTGTATGACTGTTGTGTGCTTCTTTAGCTAACTTTGGGCCTGTTACACTGCACAGGGAGGAGGGAAGGGCTGGAGAGGGCCACCATGCATGAGAATACATATCCACAAATTTATGGCATGTGCACAGTCCCCTACGTGGAATGTGTTCTTTCAATCTGTGACCAAATCTACTCAAATGTACTCAGTCATGTTGATGAATTCCTTAGCCATTAATTCAAACTATTTTTTTTCTCATTAGTCTGATATTACCTGCTGGTTTGGGACACTCAGCTTCTATTTGATTATTTTTTTCCTTTAAGTTTTAGCCTTGTGATGTCAGTTTTGCCTCTACAACAGTATTAAAGACATGGGCACAGGGCTGGGGATATAGTTCAGTAGTAAATGTGCTTTCATGGCATCTGTAAGGGTCTCCTTCAACCCCTAGCACCACAAAGCATAATCAACAAATATATATATACATATATATTCACAATATAATGAATCAGAGTTCAAGATACTTGTTCAATTTCCTTCCAGTTTTTGAAACTAAAACATAAACCCATATGTGCTTTTTAAAATCTTTTCAAATCCAAAATGAAAAATAAATGAATAAAACATTATTGTCCCATTAGCTTCTTAATTTAGTAAGCTTTCTATTAATCCATGCATTTATGAAGTTCATGTCTAGGACAATGAGTTCTTTCTTGATAGAAAAGCATTAGTAAAAGACATTTACTGCTCTCAGTAGAACTGGACTGATTGTTCTCTGGCCTTTCTTTTTCAATAATAATTCTTGGGAATTGGAGAGAAGAAAAATATAATGACCCATGCGTGTTTATGTCTTTTGAACAAAAGATAGAGTGCACAAATTTCCCTTGCATGAGGTATTAAATCTTTTTTATATCAAGGGATTAATTCTCATGGCCCTCATTTTTTGTTTGGACCCTATGGGGACTGCAACATTGAGAATATGTAACTAGAGCATACCAAGTGTGCTGATGATGGTGATAGGTTCAGAAGATTACCCAGCACCTGGGAATGCTGATGCAGATGCTGGCCCTATCCCTCTTGGGGATACTGATGTGACTGGATGCTGGACCCATCTCCCTTGGGCATACTTATGAACCTAGACTACCATGGTCCCTCTCCAGTTCTTCTCAGGAGAGGCTTGTCAGCCTGAAGTTTCAATAAGCCCTCTGCAAACACCATGGCCCATTGGGGAGAGGATGGGGCCAAGGCTGGAATAGGTGACTTCCTTTGTTCACACATCAGGCTTTGCCTAACTGCAGCAGAAATGTGCACAAGGTGGGGAGAAGACCCTGTATCATCTAACAGGATCCTCTCAGCACAGCTGTGCCTTCTACATGGAGCAGTATAGAAGCACAATGGTGAGTAGATATCTGGATGTGAGGGCTAATCTTAGAGATCTGTGCTTCTCAGATGGTTTGCTAAGTAAAACTAGGCTGTGGCTCTGCATAGCTCAGTAGTAGAGCAATCGTGTGGCCTGTGTAAGGTACTGGTTTCAAACCCTATCTATCCAAATGAAAAGGAGAGACAAAGACAGAGAGGAAAAAAAAGGATGAAAAATCTCAAAAGGTATAGAAATAAATGAAGAACCTCTTCTTTGCTTTCAAAAAATTGATAGACTATGACAGATATACCAAAAGACAATGGCACAGGGACACACACCTATATTGTTTAATTATAACGAAGCAATAAGTTTATGAACATAAAGCTAGCTTTATAGGATGAATAAAAGTACTACACAAACATGTGGAACACAATATCATAGGCTTTCTCTTAAACTAAATATTTGAACTGGAATTTGTTGAAAAAACAAGACTTGTTTGTTCCAGAAATAAGAAAATGAAATCTGAGATATGAATTTTATGTTGACCAAAAACCTTCACCCACCTGCAGCTGCATAATCTGGGAGCTCCTGCTCTGTGAACACAGATACCCCCCCTCCCAACCATCCTGTCTCATTCACATTTGAGGGAGGTTTCAATATCTCTAGTCTTCAAAACCATGAAATAAATTTGTCTTAATGTTTTAATTAAAAAATAAACTAATTTTGCTGGACATGGTGGCACACACCTTTAATCTCAGCACTTGTGAAGCAGAAGTAGGAGGATTGACATGAGCTTGAGGCCACTCTGAGAGTACTAGTGAATTACAGTCAACCTGGGCTAGAGTGAGATCCTACCTTGAAAAAAAATTTAATATTTTAAAAACTAATTTTAACATTTCTTTCATTTTAAATGAAGAATCAATGGTGCAAAGAGAAAAACATCATTTTCCATTGTGTGTGACAAAGATGTTTCTTTTGTTGAAATACCATATACAATATCAAGTTTGATCTTTTAAAATGTGTGTGTGTGTGTGTGTGTGTGTGTGTGTGCGCACGCGTGTGTGTGCCAGGTTCTCTTGCAACTGCAAATGAACAAATGAAATGGTGGCTGTGGCTAGGAAATGAACCCAAGATGGCAGGCTTTGCAAGCAGGCATTTTTTAGCCACTGCACTGTCTCTCCCAGCCCCCCTAGTGATCTGTTTTACAGACCTCTTCCAAAATGCTGTTCCAACTCAAACTCCCATCCAGAGTTCATGAATATGGACTCATTTCCCAAACCTTTCTAAGCTTGAATAGTGACTGATACAAGTCACCGAGGCCCATAAATCTGCCACTTTAGTTTCCCTTTACGCCAAAGAAATTGGGAAATGAAAAGTGATAAAGGAAAACTGGAATTATTTAGCCAAATGGGGTAGAGAAGGACTCCTGATTTTCCTCTGCCTTCTCTGTAGGAATATCACCATTCCATGAAAAGATGAAACAAAAACCAGGAAACCTAATCGTGATGGGTTAAGTGGTCTTTTCCTGCCACAATGGTGACCTGCTATCTCAGTTCCCCAATTACAGAGACAGTTTTTCATTGAAATCCAGACTGAGAAAAACAAGATATTAAAGACCTCCCCATTTTGAAAGACAAAATAATAGGGTTTGATGGGATGTATGATTCCCACCCATTGCAGTGCTCACAGAGTTTTCTGGTTCATGAGTCCATTTCATTGGTAGATGGAGAGAGGGAATCTTTGTTTCTTTTCTTTGAAAGTCAGCTTCAGCACCTGACTCCTGCATGCCTGTTAGACACACTCATTTTACAGTTTGAAAAGAATTCTCTCTAAAACACCCACCCTCCCATTAAAGCTGTAGTGCAGGATCACAGTTACAATGCCGCATTTTTGATATGTGCTTATCTTAAAAGCAAATATCTTTATGTCTCAATTTTTCTATCTTCAGTCACCAGTGAGAACACATCCCATGTTTTGAAGTCACTGTTTACAAATCTTGTCTTTTCTTACAAACTTTCTTCATTTATGATTTTTTATTTTGTTTCAAGTTTTTCTTGTCAAGTTTTGTTTTGTTTTTGTTTTGTTTTGTTTTTTCAAGATAAGATCTCACTCTAGCCCAGATGACCTGGAATTCAGTATATATTCTCAGGGTGACCTTGAACTCATGGCAATCCTCCTACCTCTGCCTCCCAAATGCTGGGATTAAAGGCGTGCACCACCATGCCCAGCTAAGAAGTTTTTGGAAAACAATATTGAGCAAGGTAGCTGTCCAATTGTCTTGCTGACATTTCTGTTGTAAATATTTTTTAAATATTTTTATTTATTTAACAGAGACAAAAAGAAAGAATAGGGAAAGAGGAAGGGAGAGAGAGAGGGAGAGGGAGAATGGATGCCCCAGGGGCTCCCACCACTGCAAATGAATTCCAGGTGCATACCCACTTTGTGCATCTGGCTTTACATAGGTACTGGGGAATCAAACCCAAGCTTTCAGGCTTTGCAAGCCAAATGCCTTTAACCTCTGAGCCATCTCATTGTTGTCTTTTTTTTTTTTTTTTTTTTTTTTGGTTTTTCAAGGTAGGGTCTCGCTCTAGTCCAGGCTGACCTGGAATTCACTATGTTTGAAAGCTACTTTTTTTTTTTAAAGCTACTTTTTTTGTTTGTTTGTTTTTCGAGGTAGGGTCTCACTGTAGTCTCAGGCTGGCCTCGAACTCACAGCAATCCTTCTACCTCTGCCTTCCTAGTGCCGGGATTAAAGGCGTGAGCCTGGCTGGAATTCACTATGTAGTCTCAGGGTGGCCTTGAACTCACGGCGATCCTCCTACCTCTGCCTCCCGAGTGCTGGGATTAAATTGTCATTATTTTTAATAGACTTTGCTGGCAGTATGGAATCAAACTCATATCTGCTTTACAGTTTTGAAAATTGAAGTTTGGCTTGTGAAATCAACTTAAATCCAAGATGAGCAGGAAAAAGGGAGAAATTTAACATGTCTTCTTAGAACAGTGGTCTTCTTTATATGTTTAAATAAATGGTGATTTGTGTTGATGTAAGGAATGAGGTAAGGTTCCATAGTCCCTTCTGCAGATGTCTTCTTAATGACTTTTTTTCAACATTGGTGGTAGTTTTTTTTTTATTTTTATCTACAGTGCTGGGGATGGACCTCAGGATCTTGTGCATGCTAGGCAAGCACTCCACCGCTGAGCTGCATCTCCACACTGTGACTTTTTGAGACAGGATCATGCTGTGTAGCCCAAGTTGGGCTTGACCTCCAGATCTTCCTGTCTGTACCTCCTGATGCCTGGGATTATAGGTGTACATCTCCATGTGCTGGAGTCATGTTTTAATTATTATATTTTCACTCTATGTTTACATGAATGTTAAGTTTATCTTCATGAACATTTTTTCCTTCAAAGTTTCTATGCCTAAAAAAATTCTGTGTTTAATCTGTTGGTCTTATTTTTCTATTCTCTGTTTCATATATCAGCCTTATTCAATGCACATGGAACTTTAATACTTACTAAACACATATATCTTATATACTTATAATTCATATTTTAAAAGTACCTACAAAAGTAGTAAGGAATGTTTAATTATCACCATTTTAGATGAGAGAAACTAGTATCTTACCAACATCATGTAATTGTATCATGTTGCTTAAGGGATTGTAGCAGAGAAGGTTAGAGCTAAAGCCCAAGTGGTTTTTAAGCCATTCCTCCACATATGTCTGCAAGACTGGTTAATCACATCAAACATGCTTTGCATTGAATGAGATACATTTAAGAATATTATGTTTTACAGAAGTTTCTACACATGTGTCAATGATTACATTAAAACTGTATTATTTATTACAAACTTTTAAAATTTTTTTTCTTTAAGCATTAAGTTTTCTTATGTACTTGGGAAGATCAAACACTATTTTTTCAGAACTCAACCCAATTAATTAAAATAAAGGAGGTTTTACCTGTGTGCCCCTTCATTTCATACACTATTGTTCTCCCAGGGAATCTAAAATTACCTCAATAATAATAACAGAATGGGAGACTAGGAGTGATGGCTCACCAGTTAAAGACACTTGCTCCACAAGTTTAGCAATCTGAGTTTGATCCCCAGGACCCACATAAAGCCAGATGCAAAGTGGCACACACATCTGTAATAATAAGGTGCTTTGAGAATGGAAGGAAGGGGCAGGAGAATCAAAAAGGTTGCAAGCCAGTTAGACTGACCTTCCCAGGGGAAAACAAGAGAAGTCCCATCTCAAAAACAAGTAGAAAGAGGAGAACCAGAACCCTAGGGTTGTTCTCAGGCAACCACATACACACTGTGGCACACACACAAATAAAGTAGCATAATAATAATGATGATGATAATAATAGTGATAATAATAAATGGATGAGGTGTGTCTTTATCAAGATTATCCTGCTTATATAGCTGATCCTTGAACAACACAGTTATTACGGGCATCATCTCCCCCCCACACACACAGTTGAGCATCTGTACAAATGTATGACTTCTCCAAATTAACTAATGACCTGCAGTTGTCCAGAAGCCTTGTACATTGATCAATGTATATTTGGAATGTTATATATATATATATATATATATATATATATATATATATATATATATATATATATATATATATATATTATGTTACAGAGTGAGAAATGCGCAAGAATTCCAAAACATCACTCTTTATGGACAGACAACACTGATGTGAAGGCGAACCGTTCAATGGGATATGGGCAATGGAATGTGGTGAAGTAGAGTATCAGAATTTTATTTTGCAACAATAGCAACAGGATGCTACCAAACACCACTGCAGAACTCCACATACTACAATTAACTTTATGCAGAGATGTCTCTCTTCCTCACCTTCACATTCGCCTATGGTCTGTGTTCGTGGCAATTTTGACAGACTTTAACTTTAAAAATATTATTTATTTATTTATTTATTTATTTATTTATTTATTTATTTATTTGCAAAAAGAGAGATAAAGAGAAGACAGACACACACAGAGAGGGAGAGAGAGGGATTGTGGGCATGGCAGGGCCTCCAGCCACTGCAAAGGAACTTCAGATTTATGTGCCACTTTGTGCTTCTGGCATGGGTACTGGGAAACTGAACCCGAGTCATTAGGCTTTGCTGGTAAGTACCTAAACTGCTGATCCACCTATCCAGCCCCCCAAACTTTAACTTTTTATAACAGAGTTATATATATATTAAATGGTAATAAACTACAAAATATATATTGCCTACACATGTTTTATATATTTATGACATATCAGAATTTCTCTTTTTTGTATTTCTAGACTATTCAGTTTTGTCCATGAGTTATCAAATTACTATTAATTTCCAGAAATTTTCCCAATGTAGTTATTGGGGGAAAAAATCTGTGTATCAATGAACCCATGTGGTTCAAATGTGTGCTGTTCAAGGGCCACCTAGACTGGGTCATTTCTAAATACTGTTGGTTAATTATTTGGTACACCATTTTGTGCTTTGAGGGTTTGGACAGGAGCTTAGGGAGCATGTCCCTCACAAGAATCAAAGGGCCATGGCAAGAATGGTCTATTTTAGGGAATTAGAGACAGGATCAGAAGTGGTTAAAACAAGAGTTAAGCCATGTCCCATTCTCCAGTCTCAAAATCAAATCTTCCACCTTCTACATAAGATAATTTATTCAACACACACATGCCTCAGTTTCCTTTTCTGTAAGTTGGGGATAATAATAGTGCCAACTCTATCTCATTGTGATGGCTGAGTAAATAAATGGAAAACACGTAGAATGCTGGCTGACTGCCAGTGCTCCCCCAGTGTTGTCTCTGGTCATTGTTAGCATTGGTATTTTTCTCAGGTATAGTACAGATGGACACAGCCAACGACAGCACATACAGCCATTTCATCCTACTGGGTTTTTCTGACCGACCAGGTCTGGAGAGGATCCTCTTTGTGGTCATCCTGACAGCCTACATCCTGACCCTCGTGGGAAACACCACCATCATCCTGGTGTCCCGGCTGGACCCACACCTCCACACCCCCATGTACTTCTTCCTCACACACCTGTCCATCCTGGACCTGAGCTTCACCAGCAGCTCCATCCCACAGTTGCTCTACAACCTGGGAGGCCAGGACAAGACCATCAGCTATGCGGGCTGTGCGGTACAGCTCTTCCTGTTCCTGGGCCTGGGGGGTGTGGAGTGCCTGCTGCTGGCTGTCATGGCCTATGACCGCTTCGTGGCCATCTGCAGGCCCCTACACTACACGGTGATCATGCATCCACGGCTCTGTGTGAGTTTAGTGTCTTTTGCTTGGGGCTGTGGGGTGGCCAACTCCTTGGCCATGTCTCCAGTGACACTAAGCTTACCCCGCTGTGGGCGTCACAAGGTGGACCACTTCCTCTGTGAGATGCCAGCCCTGATTAGGATGGCCTGTGTCAACACGGCTGCTGTGGAAGGCACTGTCTTTGTCCTAGCAGTGGGCATCGTGCTATCGCCGTTAATGTTCATCTTGGTCTCCTATGGCTACATCGTGAGGGCTGTCTTGAGAATCCAGTCAGCATCAGGGAGGCAAAAGGCCTTCAACACCTGTGGCTCACACCTCACTGTGGTCTCACTTTTCTATGGAAACATCATCTACATGTACATGCAGCCTGGCAACAGCTCCTCCCAGGACCAGGGCAAGTTCCTCACCCTCTTCTATAACATCGTCACCCCACTTCTCAACCCTCTGATCTACACACTCAGAAATAAGGAGGTGAAGGGGGCACTGAGGAGGCTGCTGCGTGGTGGCAGAGACACTGGGAAAGAGTAGGGACTAGTACCAGACACTTGAGGGAACTTGTCTTTGTGAAGGTGAAAGTAAAAACTGAGGTTGAAGATGAGTGTGAGTTCTCAAGCAAAAATTTCAATTGCAAAAGTTTCAATTTGAATGAAAAAAAAACATTGAAGGAAAGTGGTGGGCATTGGCTTGGGTAATTCAGGCATTTCACTGGGTTCTAGAAGAGATCTGGAGTTTGGTTGCCATAAGGATGGCATAATTTGGAAATTTCATCTTCATTGTTAAAGGGAACTTTTCCATGTAAGATACAGACCAGATTCAATGGGCAATTCACTCCTGAAACACCTGGTGAGTTCCCCTTTCCCTTATGATGACCAGGAACATTCCATACATTATTAACAACGGGGAAGAGAAACTGTGTGCGTTAACAGGTTTTATGGGTCGAGGACAAAGGCATCTATCATCTTGTCCTATGTTATATTAGTTGGGGATGGAAGCATCAGATATCCCCAGCCTGCATGTCACTCCATGTAACCTTAGGTGGCTTTGGCCTTCCTAGGTCCAATCAAGTCCTAGCCTACAGCTTATTTGCTTTTTTCTTCTGGACTTAATAAAGCTGTTTAAGTTTTCATAGTAAAACATTATGTGCTTTATGAACATCCAAAAACTCCTCTAGACAATTTATGTATAAATAAAGCAAAGCAAGTGTCATGGCTAATCTCCCTTGTCAGCTTGACTAGATTTGGAATCATCTAGAAGATGGAGGTGCACCTTGATGTGTGTCAGTGAGGGTATTTACAGAGGATTAACTGAAGGGAAAGACCTACCTTGAATATGGGTGGCACCATCTTATGGGCTTGGAGGGGTCACAAAAGAGGAAGCTAGAGAGAACCACATTCCTCTTCTCTCTGCTTCCTGGTAGCCAAGATGTGAACTGAGCCACTCCACCATGCCTTCCTTGCCAGGCTGAATTGAACCCTCTGAGCCCTCAACCAAAGGTCATCTTTCCTTCTTTAAATTGTCTGTGTCAGACAGTTTTTTTCACAGTCATGGAAAGTGACTGATACATAAGGTCAATGAGATAAAGATGAGTTTCCACCAACCTGTATCACAGTGCCAAGTAGGACATGGTTTTTCTCAGTAAACTTTCATTTCTATTGTTTTGAATTCCTTTACAGCATCCCAGGTGTTTTATTCAAAATGACCCCAATTGTATCAGTGCTCTTGACATGAGCCAGAAGTCTCCTCATGACTGCAATGGATCACTGATTTCGGCATGACTTGTTGTTTACATTTCCCAAATTCCCACCCAAAGCTTTTCATGGAATCACATTGGGTTTCTCCCCTTCTTCTCCAACCTTTAGTATTTTTCCCAGTGTCTAGTACAAGATTCTAGGTAAATTAAGAAATCAAGTTGTAATGATGACATATGAGTCATTTAAGTGAAAAGCACCATTATTTCTTAGGTATGGTTTTCATTTTGTTTGTGAGAAAACTCTAGCATTTGTTAAATTCCTGCCAGGTACTGTTCATTGCCAACACTCCCAGGACAAAGAGCAAAGGAGAATCCTTTTTTGTTTGCTTTTTCCCTCCAGGAAAACTCTCCAGCCTCACATATAAACATGATGACAATATCCCTGTCTCTTTTCATCAGGATCGATTGCCCTATCTGATATTGGGGTCTCTTCTTTCCTTATTAATTTAGTGACCCAAAGATAACCAAATACCCCAAATAACCAAAAGGCCCTCTTTCAATTGAACAAAACATGTCTGTTTTCCCTGGTGAAATAATTCTCAAAAAGACAACATATTTCCCAACCCATTTCCAGTGAACTGCCACGTAGAAGGGCTGGGGTCACTCACAGCTTTCCCCTACCAGCCTGGACAGTAGCTGAGGGGAAATCAACACCACACTTCAGTCATGTTTTGAGCATGTGACAGTAAGGGGACAGCACCCAAATGCTCCAGCATGCTGTCTTCATGCTGGAGCAGGAAATGAGCTTGGTCTATCTAGCCCCGTGTCTCCTAGGCTTCCTTAGCTATAGAACATGCCTATTAATGTAAGGTAGATGGATTCAGGTTAGGGGATGGAACACCATGTAAATCTGAAAGTAATGGAGCAAACAGATGTCTGTTTCCCAAACTCTCTTGTGAAGACAGATGGCCATTCCCTCTACTGGCCACAAGTTGTTTGCCTAGGGGAACAGTTCAGAGCAGGACTCTCTCAGTTTCTGTCATCACCACAACACCTTGATTAGGAGAGTTAAGAAGGTGCCTGATCTCTGCCATCAACCACCTTGTCCATGAGTCACAGGAGTAGGCTGGGCAGTGCTGAGGAAAGCCCAGAACCCACAGGAATGGCCCTACTGCTTTCAGCCTTTCATCTCCAGCAATGTTATCTCTAAAGAACGGTCATACACATTTGACATCATCTTATCCTCCACTTACAGAAAAAGTAACTGAGGCATATGCGTATGGAGTAAATTCTGTAGCTAGAACAATACAGTGCCATGTCTTGTATTTAACTTTAAAAGTTACTTCTGCTCTTCCCTTTGGTTCTGAGGAGAGCCAGTGATTGAAGAACAGTCTCAGATCCACAGGGTGTAAAGCCAAGATGAGTACTGCAGTGTCTGGTCATGTTGCTCATTAGATGTCTCCATCTGTGGTCCCCTGGAGAAACTTCTTAGAATAATAAGTTGATCCAGGCATAGAAATTATGGATATTCCCATCTAAGTACTAACCAGGTCTGACCTTGGTTAGCTCCCAAGATCAGACCAGATTGGGTGTGTTCAGGATGGTATGGCCTCCAGACATGGAAAGGTGCATATATGCTCTCTCTCATAGTGGATGTCATTACTCCAACAAAAACTGCACAATGAACCCCTCAATATTTTGACATACAGAATGGAGGAGGACAAAAAGAATGATACATATAAATAGAAGAAATACTACTCAGAAGGAGGAAGGAGGGGTATTGGTGGAATAGGGGCCAGGGAGGGAACAAAAGAGAGGTAAGGGGAGGAGAATTGTATCAAATTACAGTATGTTCATGTATTAAAATTCTTAATTAAGGGATGGAGAGATTTCTCAGTGGTTAAAGGTGTTTGCTTGTAAAGCTTACCAGCTAGGGTTTGATTCTGCAATACCCACATATCAGGTGCACAAAGTCAAGGTGATACATGCATCTGGAGCTCATTTGCAATGGTAAGAGTCTTGTAGTCTTTCTCTCTCTCTTTCTCTCTTTCCACATACACATACACAATAAATAAAAACTAAAAATTCTCAATTACAAATAAAAAAAACCTTGATGACTAAAAAAAGAAATAATGAATACTGTGAGACAGCTAAGGAGATCTTACCATACTGTAAAATCACCGCAAGGATTAGGTGAACAGGGGTCTGGGCTCACCACTTACCTTTAAGAATACCACAGTCTCTTACCCACCTTTTCAACCTCAGCCAGTTGCTGGATAAGGCCTAGCCCACAGTTATTAAACCTGGGAAAAGTTGAGGAAGAAACAGGAAGCTATTGCTGAGGCTTTGTTGGTGTTAGCCACCTTGGATGAGACTGGATCAGACAAAGGTTCTAGTCTTGCCAGAGCAGGCAAAGTAGCATCTATTGCAACTACCTTCTTATTGCTGAGATCAAACACCAAACCAGAAGCAGCTTATGGGAGAAAAGGGTTTATTTTGGCTTATTTGGGGGAAGCTTCGTGATGGCAGGGGTTGTGTGGCATGAGCAGAGGCTGGACGACATCTCTGCCACAGCAGGTGGAGAAGAGCAGCAGGAGTGTAATACTGGAAAGATAGGGGTCACTAAGCTATCAAGGTTCACCCAAGTAACACACCTCCTCCAACAAGGCTCCATACTTCTACGTTGCTATCAGCTGAGGAACAAGCATTCAACATACATGAATTTATGGGGGACACCTGATCCAAATCAACACAGTATCCATGTCTCTGTGGGCCAATCCTTAGCTCACTGTCTACCAGAAAAAAAAGTTACCTTGTTCTTAATCCATATTATTACCATGTGCATTACCTTCTCATTGCTGGAACAAAATCCCTGATGAAAAACTCAGCTTAAGGGAGGAAGGGTTTATTTCAGTTTATAGTTGCACGTTACTGCCCATCATGGGTGGGGGAAGGCATGGCAGCAGGAGCTTGCGGAAGCTGATTACATTCAGTCCACAGTGAGGAAGCAGAGAGTGATAAATGCTACTTCTCAGTCAGCTCTCTCCTTTTTATAGAGTCCAGAACCATCGTCCATAAAATGGTGCTACCCATAGTTAAGGTGGGTCCTCCCACCTCAACTAACATAAGCAAGATCATCCCTCACAGGCAAACCCAGAGACTAACCTAGCATACATAATTCCTGACACATGACTCTAGTTCCTGTCCAGTTGACAATATCACACCATGAGTATCATGCTCCCCTGTGACAGAAGTTACATGAACTTTTCTTTTTTTTTTTTTTGAGGTAGGGTTTTGCTTTAGTCTATGCTGACCTGAAATTCACTATGTAGTCTCATGGTGGCCTCAAACTCACAGCAATCCATCTACCTCTGCTTCCCAAGTGCTGGGATTAAAGGTGTGCACCACCACACACAGACATATGAACTTGTATAGTCACAGAAAAAAAGACAGTCATAAATGAATGCATTTACTAAATATATTGGTAGGAACATCAGGTATATGAGTTACAGCAGAGCTAGGAAGAAAATGAAGAGTTGTTTTTTAAAAAAAACAAGGTCCTTTTATATAGTTCTTGATAGTCTAGAACTTGTGGTCTTCCTGCTTCAGCTGCCTGAGTGCTCATATTAGAGGTGGGGCCTATCATGCCTGGCTACAAATTTTTAGTGTTAAAATAAGAATGTTGGGTGTGTTACACTAATTATAGCTTCAGAAACTAGCCTTCATGGTAAGATGAAATGCACATCACTTCTATTCAAAGTGTCTTAAAACAAGTTTCACTGGCTTAACTGGCCAAGAAGACTTGGTTAAGTGAAAGTTGGTTGACCAGATTCTTTGAAGTTCACAATCCTTTATTGGAATCTGTTTTGAGTCATTTATTGAAACAGCATATTTGGGTTTGGGATCTCCTACAGAACCATCATTGTAAGGATAAGTCTTCATTTATAAGATAAAACATCATACATTTACACACACAATTGTGGACAATGATTTTTGCAACAATTTTTTTGATAAGACTCAAAAGTATAAGCAGCAAAAGAAAAGGTAGACAAAGGAGAAGCGATACAACTGAAAAGTTTCTGCCTGAGAAAATAGCTATCACCAAAGTGAAAAGACAACACAAAGCACATATCACAGATTTTTTTTAAAAAAAGATTTTCATCAGAAATGCTTGCTTTCTGTGGAGCCTGGCCTGTGAATTGTTGATAATCCTTTCTCTGTTCAGCAGCAGCTTCACATTTCTCTGCCTCTATCAAAAGGACAAGCATGTTTTCTTCTAGACATAGTTTCTTTTCCTTTCAAATAATGACATATGAAAGAAAGGGGAAATTTGGATCACTTTGTCTACCATGGTAAACACAAATACATCAAATTTGTAGCATCCTCAAAGCCTGGAGGACTCAGCTGTGACAGGTGGTTAGAGCTCCTGAGTCATCATAGCACATCATTGCTGCCCCAGGTAACAGTGTTAACCAGGTGCTTTGGGAACACTAGTGGGTCAGTATAGGCAAGGACAATTGTCCTGTGACTGAGGCATGTTCCTCTATATTCAGAAAAGTGTGTGTGTGAGAGAGAGAGAGGGAGAAAGAGAGAGAGAGAGAGAGGCATAAGCTCTTTGTTGCTGTCAGGTTTCTCATTGCAGCATGGAAAAGAACCTGACCAAAAATGGCTTGTGGAGGAATGGCTTTATTTTGGCTTACAGCCTCAAGGGGAAGCTCCAAAATGCAGGGGAAATGACAGCATGAGTAGAGGGTTGACATCACCTTCTGACCAACACTAGGTGGACAGCAGCAGCAGGAGAGTATGCCAAACACTGGCAAAGGGAACCCCCATAAGCCTGCCACCAACAACACAGCTCCAACAAGGTTCCAATACCCAAACTGCCATCAGCTGGGGATTGAGCATTCAGAACACATTTGTTTGTGGGGGACACCTAGATCAAACCATCACAATCCACCCATGGCCCCCACAAACTGATAATCATACACAATGTAAAATGCAATGCATTCAGGTCAAATACAAAAGTCCTCACAGTTTTTATCAATCCCAATGATACTCAAACATCTTTCAACTGAGCCATAATACAAAAAAAAAACCATAATGGCACAGAACATTCATACTTCAAAAGATGGCATTGGGCATTAGCAAATGCAGATTGAATCAATACAAGATTTAAAACAGGCAGGGCAAACATCAAACTCTAACCTCAAGTCTGATAGATAATTCACTCTGAAGTTCCAGTTCCACTCCCCAGCTCAGTCTGAGAAAACTTCACCCAGTGCTGGAAGCTCTACTTGACAGTCATTCATAGTCCTGACATTTCACTGGGTTTCCACTACAACCCATGGTCCACCCTCATGGCTCCATCAGGCCTCCATGCAGGCAATCCAACACACCAGCTTCACAGTGCTAATGGCCATTTCCAAAAACAAAACCATATTGCAAATCCAATAGCCCTCTCTTCCTGCTTTGTTGTACTCCATAGTACCAGGTGGGCTACCAACTTGTTTATGCAGGGGAGAACAAAGCCAATTTTGAAAATCAGGAAACCTTCTTCAGCATTCAGACCCCTTACATTAAAAGAGCCCGCACTTTTACTGCTGTCCCAATGCAGATAATCTGGACCAATCTCAATGGTTGTAATCTCTCAAAAAATGGGCAGCAGTTTCAGCCCAGAGATTTCCTTTCTTTCTGTACCATCTACATCTGCTCACACTTTTTATGCAGAGCAACCCTACACAAGTTCTCAGGGCACAGGCAGGCCAAATGCAGCAAGCCTAACATGCAAACTGCTTCTAGACCAGTCCTGACAAAGTTCTTTCTCAGCCTCATAAGCTTAGCATCACAGTCCGTAGTTCTTACTGCATTCAGGTCTTTCAACTCTAACCAGAATAGTCCATCAAGCTGTACTTACAGCAGTGCAAGGTGTATCTTAGGCCAGGGTTTCAATCCTTCCACATTCCTCCTGCAAATCAGTTCTAAAAGGCAAAAAGCCACAGAATCAGGATTCTAGCAGCTACAACAGATACCACTCTCAAGTACCAAAACTGTTGTAGACAACTTTCTTGTTGCTATGTGGAAAATAACCCAACCAAAAGTGGCTTGTGGAGGAATGGTATTATTCTGGCTTACAGACTCAATGGGAAGCTCCAACATGGCAAGGAAAATGATGGCATGAGCAGAAGGTGGACATCACCTCCTGGCCAACATCAGGCAGACAATAGCAACGGGAGAGTGTGTCACACTGGCAAGTGGAAGCTGCCTATAACACCCCTAAGCCTGCCCCCAACCACACAGCTCCAACAAGGTCCTAAGACCCAAACTGAAAACATTTGTTTGTGGGAGACGCCTGGATGAAACCATCACACTCCCTGTGGGCAATAAGGGACAAAAGCCAATGGTGAACTGTAAGCCAGTCATGTAGCCCAAGGGCAAAAAGAGAAAATGACTCAATCAATAGCCTTCAGAAGGAGTAGAAGGAACAGTGATCACTATGTATGACCACTCCCTGGCTGGGCAAGTGACATGAGCAGCTTCCCAGTTGGCCAAGGGAACATACTAATATTCTTTATCACTGTAACTAGAAAACAGAGGAGATGGAGGGAGAAAATCATCAATGGAGCTAACCAAGAACAGTTCCAGATCTGAAAGCCATGTGTTTCCTGTCAAAGAGCTTTCTTTCTCAAGACCCATGATTTCACTGTGTGAAAATATTATACTGTTCACTATATGGAAAAATGCAATGTACCCATTAACTTGTTGAGAGGGAAAAACATATCAAAAATATAATGTCAATTGCACAGTAACAGACTGGAAGTATTTGAGACATATTTTAATGTAGAATCAAATGGAATATCATTTTTATAGTCTAAAATAAATATATTTAAGGTTTGTGACTTTCAAAAGCTTAGAGCCAGGAGTGGTGGCATGCACCTTTAGTCACAACACTAAAGGCTGAAGTAGGAAATGGCCATGAGCTTGAGGCCAGGCTGGGGTTACAGAGTGAGTAGGTCAGCCTAGGCTAAAGTGAGATTGTGCCTTGAAATAAAACCTACAGAAAATATGTGAAGGCAGATGAGAGTTATAACACCTGGAGATCCAATACAGCAGGTGAACAACATGGGTTAGGAAGTCACCAATGAGGACTGTGCCTTCAGTGTGGAGGACAGCCAGCTGAGGTAGTTCCCAACCAGACACAGATGTGCCATACACACTGGGATTGTATGACTAGCAGCACCATTTTCAGAGTGGGTTGTGCAATGTGTACTTTCTGGATTTCACAAACTCTACATGATTTCAATACAAACCTAAGTGCGTGTGATCACTAATGCAAGAATCACTTATTTCTTTGTGTTCTAAAGATAATGATAGAATCTATTTCCCATCTACACTGTGTGGATTTGTGCATTTTTTTTTCTTCTCATTTGTTTTATGTATACTGAACCCTCTATTTTGGAATACCCAATTCACCATGCTTGTGAACTTTGTTGGTTTGATATGCATACTAGTAATTATTTTCTTTCTGATGTAACCTTAATATTCCAACTGATCTAGTTGCTGTCCTTTCTGCCCTAGTGCTACAGGAGTTCATAGGTTACCATCCTGGGCCCTGACAGCTCTTGGCTACCCATCCTCAATATGCCAGAGACAATTGTGACAAGCAGATAAAGGAGAGTCCTTCAATGTGGCTACCATGGGAAAAGGAACAAATAAAGGGATCCAGTGACCTCTCAAGTTATTTTGGGGATACTAACATGAATTTTAGCTTTAGACAGAAGACCAGAGGTATACATTTGCAGTCAGAACATGACCTCACCCATCACGTACATGGCCTATCCTGCAAGCTGTGAGAAGTCTGTGAGAAATTTCTTCCTGGGAGACAAGTTCCTCCTCTGGCTGGCACCAGGCTTCAGCCTTCTCCTTCCCTTCAGCATGAGATTCCAGGGGCAATTCTAATGTCTTGGGTCCACTGTTTCAATAGTCTGAGGGCCAAAGGGAGGGGAATACTTGTTAGTTTCACTAGTATCCATGGAGATGAGGATAAACTGTGCTATCATCCCTAAACTGTGTCCCCAGCACTCTGCCACGTCTACCAAGGAGAATAAGTTGAGATGGATTATACAAAAGAAAAGTGCAGAAACATGTTTACTTCTTGCTTAAAGTAACCAATTCACTAATCATGTCTTGGCACACGAAACCTAATGCACAAAGACAAGAGAGTCCCAGAGAGAATGCTGCCTGTGGGCCTGTGGGGAGCAAGAGTCTCCTTCAGAGAAGGCATGCTAGGCAACTTCAGAGGGGTGAATATTCTAAAGTCTCCAGGGGAAGAACCAGTCCTTGGGATTCATTAACCTGTGGGCTCCGTCTTTTCCTCTCTATCCTGGTAATAAGTGTGTCTTGTGCTTCCTGTGGCCCCATCTCTAGTGGAGTCTGTTTGTTGTATCAGGTAGAAAAAAATAAACGTATCTTCTGACTGTTTGAGAGCACAAGGCTACCAGATCAGAAGTTGTGACTAATTTCTCTGGTAACTATATTTTCAGGAAATTGCTAGGTTGATTGACATGATCCAGCTACTAAAGTACTTTATTTCTTTTGATGTCAAAACTCTATTTAGTTTAGAATATGTCTGCATCACTAAAAGGTACTAAAGAAAAGCTAGTTTACACATAGTTTAACTTTGGAAGTTAAAATATTGATGTATTAAAGTATTGATGCATGCACTGACTCCCAGATCAAAAAATCATAATAATTATTAATGTTGATAATTCTCACTGCTTAGCACAGCCTATGACACATGCTTTCCCCTGTGATGTCTACAGAAGATTCTCAGAGGCCATTGGTGCCTCAGTTCTACTAATCACTACAAGTAAGTAGACACTTGAGGAAATACCTCTCAGTGATTTTCAGTGTGGGGTTAATTGTGCTTTTCTGGGCTTATGATGCCCAAACACCACTTATCTTGTCAACTGTCTCAGTTGGTTGAACTGTAAGCTAATAATAAAACACTGCTTAGGAAATATAAAGAGACTAAATAATGTATCAGTATTTAATAGCGATAAATTAATTCACATTCTGATAACTGAACTCATATGGGCATTTCCTATCAAAGAGGAAGAAAACAAACCTCTGTTTTTCCTCTTTTTCTTCCAGAGGCAGAGAAAAAGATGTAAGTATAAAGAAGAGAAGTATGACTCCTATATTGTCTACTTGGGTCCTCCTGATTTACACACAAATGATCCATGGGGAACTTGAAACACCCCGGAGTAAGTGCACCCTCTTTCTTGCAGGTCACCTTTGTTCTGTCTTCTTGGGGTCTCACTGCTCTGACACCACCTCCATACAAGCCTCTTCAGGACAGCTGCAACATCTTAAAGTTAACCAGGGACAGGTGAACTCTGGGGGTCCCCTTCGCACTCTCTCCCAGGGTGAGGTCTTTCCTGCTGTAAAGTGACATGGAGGAGAGTCAGTTACAGCTCACCAGCATCAGGCTGGATGGATATTGGTCATAAGAGCAAGAGGACAGATGGCAGTAAGGAACAGGAAGTGATGCGCTGGTGTGAGGCAGTGTTAGCTTCTTTGTGCTGTACTTAAAACATTTGGCAACATGCTGCCAAAGAAGTGAGCAGGTTACACCTCTTGGTTTATTTTATTTTTAAATTTTCTGCACTGTTTGTACAGCATCTTGTCTGTCTTCAGATCTTTTCTTTCACTTCTTAGCTTGTGCAGTGAGACGCTAATTTAACATTTTCCTGACCCCTCCACAGTGTGCAGATAATACAAACGAAAAAGAAACATCATTTCTCTACGTAGGGAACTTGGCACAGATGCTGAGACACACCTGAAAGTGACCATAGGCCACACTTTGACAAAGTTAAAGTTACATGGGCAATAAAACTATACACAAGTGATTGATTTGAATTTATTTATACTAGTCAATTGAAACACATACCCTACAGGAAATAAAATTTGAATTATACTTCTAGTAAAATAATAGCCAACTGTATTCAGAGCCTTAGTAAATAAAATAAATACAATATGTTTGTATCTGTGACCCATAGAGGAGATTTTAAACAGCAGTGAATTAATTGAGGAAAGTGTCTTGCAAATAATTTGAACTAAATTGGAAATAAATTAATTTATAAGGAAGAGGAAACAAACAAAAATAAGAGAAGAAACCCACACCTACAGGCAGATAACAAAGACACTCTAACATCCAATGGAACTCCAAAATAAAGTGTTGTCAGTAGCCACAGGAGAATACCTGGATGTAAGAAAGGCTGAGGTAGTCATGAGTATTGAATAGTGACTGTAAAGCCAACATGCTTATTTGAGATGGGGGCAGCCAGGGTGCTCATTTCTATCACTGCCACTACTTCCCTGAGACCAGGGACAAAATGCAGCTTTTCTGATATTGTGCACATAAATAAACCTGTGGCATGCCCAACTTAGTCCAAAAAAACAGATAGTGGTTCTAGCACCAAGTAGTTTGTTCTAAATCAGATCTGTTTTAAATTATTTGCTATACATCTGTTATGTGTGTTTCATACCAGGGAAGGAAAACCAATGTTTTCCTTGTGTTCAAAGGTCTGCAGAGAATACAATCATAAGACACAATTAGAGATAATACAAAGTAGGTGAAATAAAGACCTAGATCTTTGAATAAAAGGTGTTATAGGAAGGATATAGGCATACGGAGATATCACAAACAGAGAATCCCTTTTGCAGTTCTTGATCTTATAGATAAAATAATTTTAAAACTGACTCAGAGAAACTCAAGGACAATGTTATTGGAGATTGACAGAGGAAACAACAAGGAGAGCAAGCTAGAGATCTTTGCAGCTGCCAAGAGGAGAGAGATGGATAAGAGAGAAAGCCATGCTGCTGAACTAGAGGTCAAGAAATCAGACAAGCTTGGAAATGGAGATCTGAAGCAGCTGCATTGGGGAAGAGAGAGAGAGAGAGACAGAGAGAGAGAGAGAGAGAGAGAGAGAGAGAGAGAGAGAGAGAGAGAGAATAAATTTAAATGTGCCAGAATGTCAGAAAAACTAGGCTCAGGATTTTGGCCAGTACCCAGAAAAATAGAGATTACAAAGGAAGACAGAGAAAAAGTTATACTTCCTGAGCTCAGAAATCAGGCAAGCTTAGTGGGGTCTGCAAGCAGCTGCATCTACAGAGATGCTTCTGGGGTATCATTAAGTTGTAGATAGTTATTCCTGCCAGTTTCTTATCACATTTTCAGGGTTAGGAGTAGGTTTATTTCCACCTTCTGGCTTCACACTTGTCTTCTTTAGGTTGCAAAACAGGATTTTTTAAAAAAAGAATCTTTATTACAGCAGGTTTACAACTTTGCCAGAACAACGGAAGCACCTGCTCTCTTCATCACTGGTTTGTATCAACCACTGAACAAGCCATCTGTCAAAGGGTTACTGAGCTTCACCCATGCTACTTATCTCTGAAGGAGCCAGCATGGTGATATTTATGTCTCAAAGGATGTTGATGGCAGATAACTGCAGAAGACCCCTTCATTCCCTTTCTCCTGCCCTGAACCCCTTACCAGAAATAGATCAAGTCAGCAGAGATATACCATGGTGAGACAGGAAACTAACAACATTCCTCAGACTGCAGTGCCAACCTTTCTGTCATTTACCATGGCTGTCTTCTTTGTAAACAGAAAAATTGTGTCTTTCTTTTTTTAATATTTTTAATTTATTTTCAAGCAGAGAGACAGACACAGAGACAGAGAGGGAATGGGTGCACCAGGGCCTCTATCCACTGTAAAGAACTCCAGATGCATGTACCCCTTTTGTGCATCTGGCTGTATGTGGGTACTGGGGTCGTTAGGTTGTGCAGGCAAGCGCCTCATCCTCTGAGCTGTCTCTCCAGCCCTGTGTCTCTTTTCTTAATATTAGCCATATGAAGTTTGACTAAAGTCTTGCTTTATGTAAAGCTTAAAATTTCAGAGAATAAAATATTGACTCACAAGTCAATTCAGAAAATCAGTAAGCTCCATGCAACTTAAAGATGGTCTTTTGTGGACAGGAATTTGCTCTATCTGGGGGGAAGATCAAATCTTAAGAAAAAAATTGTAGCGAATGACACAAACAAAAGTAAGTTATAAGAAGGCAAAGTTTGTTCCCGTGTGGAAAAGCTGGCAGCAGTGAGAAAGAAAAGAAAAATCAAAGAGCAGTTTCCCCTTTTTTGCTGAAAGCTTACTCTGTCATTTCACTAGGGCACAGGAACACAACAGTGTACAGGTTGAGTGCTTTACTTAAAGGCTGTCACAAGTTTATATAAGAATATTTTATATCACTTTTATCAAGTTTTAAATTTTTCCATGGGCTGGAGAGATTGCTCAGTGGTTAAAGGCACTTGTTTGCAAAGCCTGATGGTGTGGGTTCAATTCCTCAGTACCTGAGTAAAGCCAGATGCATAAAGCGTCACATGCTTCTACATTCTACAATTGGATTGCAGTGGCAAGAGGTCCTGCAATGCTCATTCATACATATTCTCTCTCTCTCTCTCTTTGTAAATAAGTAGAAAAATAAATTATTTTTTTAATGTCTAGGAAGGGAAAGCTCAATGATCACCACATGGGTCTATCCTCAGGTGAGCAAACCCAGCTTCTCACTGCCTGAAGCTGATGTGGTTCATGTCCTCCAGCTGCAAGGCTGGAGTAAAAGACACTCGTGGAAAGACTTTGCTGTCAACATTTATGCAATGGATTTTTTTCATTTAAATCTGTATTCTTTAAGGAAGGATTAACATTTTTTATAAATTTTAAATATGAGGAAAAGCATCTGCTCTATAGATCCACTTGGAAGTCAGTCACCATTTTGTTCATCAGCTACAGTATAATTTTCCCCCTGAGTACAGGTCAAACCCCAGAGATGATGGTTATAGGGTGATCCTGACTATTGTCCACACCTTCACAACTGAATGTGGACAGGAGGTTGGGAGTAATTTGAAAAGAGATTGATTCACACAGCATTATATTACCATATGACAAATTCCAATATATGGTATTATATAAGACAAGAAATTACAATGTGTGGCGGAATCAACGGATAATAAATTCACATTTGGCATGAGTTAAAATCACAGACTCAGAGAATTCAACATGTGCACTCTTAAGTGTGAGAGGTCTCAGAGAAAATGTTGGAAAAAGTTAACTTTCTTCAAAAATTAGTGACTGTCAAGAGACCATTTTGAACTGCTTCAAGTACATTCACAAAATTCACCCACACAGGAGAGGAAGAAAACTGGTACCAGGACAGCATCCTAGCTTCCACCTGGGGTGAAGCAGATGCGAACAGCAGGCCTGTTTATGTGGAGCCTGGCTCAGGGGACTCAGGAGCCACAGGCAGATCATGGGATTGCCAGCTATAGTGATGCAGGAGAATCATGAGTTTAGGGGGAGCATGGTCTACAGAGTCTCAAAAAAGAAAAGACATTCATATTTAGAGAAATGTTCCAAGTATAATGTTTGTTGATTTATTCTATCCTTTTTTGTTGCACATTGTGCATGCTGTTTGTGTCTATTAAAAATTGTGCATATTATTAGAAATGTGTCTGGGGTCACAAGGATAGCCACACAATTCAAAGCATTTCGGCAGGGCAATGTTTACTTCTGCAGAAGGGTGCACAGCCAGAATGACCCACAAACAAACACATCATGGGTAGGTTGCTGGCTTTGTATCTCCTAACTGAGTAGTCAGAGTTTGGCCTCACATTCTCATGTGGTTGGCTAAAATATAAAAGTGCAATTTCTAGAAGAAATCTAAAAGAAAGGACCTTTAGGGACTTTTTACTGAGTACAGAGATAGAAACTTTGGGTTCAAGGATTGTTGACTTAGGAGAGGGCTTCCCACAGAATGTCGTCCTTTGGAGTTAAATTTATTTTTAACCCCTTGACAGAAAAGATAACACCTCTCTCTCTCTCTCTCTCTCTCTCTCTCTCTCTCTCTCTCTCTCTCTCTCTCTCTCTCTCTCTCTTCTCCTCTCCTCTCATCTCCCTTCCTCTCTCTCATTCCTCACACACATAGGTACATGTGTGCATGGATATACGAATGTGTTTGGGCATGCAGAGAACCAGACGTCAACACTGGGTATTTCTCTCAATTGTTCTCCACATTGTTTATTGAGACAGAGCCTTTTACTCACCCCAGAGCTCACAGATTTGATGCCTGTGTCCACCTCCCAAGTTCTGGAATTGCAGACACACAGGACCACGACAGGCATTTAGATGGGTCCTAGGGATCCAAACTCAAGTCCTCACTTCCCCAGTCCTTTTTCTCTTTAAAAATGTGTTTATTGGCTGGGTGGGGTGGTGCACGCCTTTGATCCCAGAACTCAAGAGGAAGAAGCAGGAGGATTGCTATGAGTTGGAGGCCACCCTGAGAATACAGATTGAATTCCAGGTCAGCCTGAGCTAAAGCAAGACCCTACCTCAAAAAAGAAAAAAAGGAAAAAAGGGGTTTATTGGGACTGGAGAGATGAGTCAGTGGTTAAAGGCACTTGCTTGCAAAGCCTGATGGCCTGGGTTTGATTCCCCGGTTACCCATGTAAAGCCAGATGCACACAGTGGCACATGCATCTGGAGTTCATTTGCAGTAGGAAGAGTCCCAGATGTGCCCATATACTCTCTCTCTCTCCCTCTCTGTCTTCCTCTCTCTCTTTCTCTTTCTGTCTCTGTAATAAATAAATAAAACATTTTTAAATGTGTTTATTGTTATTTCAGCCAAATTTTAAAAAATGATTTTCAGGTTTTGTGCTTTTATAGATTTCTCACACTTGACGTTTTAAAAAATATTTTTATTTATTTATAAGCAGAGAGAAAGATAGAGATGAAAGAGAGAGAGAGATAATGAGCAATGCCAGGAGCTCCTGCAGCTACAAATGAACTACAGATACATGTACAGCTGCATCTGGCTTTATGTGGGTACTGGGGAATCTAACCCAAGTCCTTAGGATTTGCAGTCAAGCGCCTTAACCAAAAAAGCCATCTCTCTAGCCCCACTCTTGACTTTTCAATTTTATCCAGTACTAGTATTAACCCAAGAGACTATGCACAGACACATGCTTTTCATTAGAAGTCTCAGACGTCATCAGTTATGTTAAAGGAGTACCTATTAATCATGAATTACATTATTTTAATTTTTCCATTTTCCTCAGGCAAAGTACAGATGGACACAGCCAACAACAGCACACACAGCCGTTTCATCCTCCTGGGTTTTTCCGACCACCCGGGTCTGGAGAGGATCCTCTTTGTGGTTGTCCTGACAGCCTATATCCTGACCCTTGTGGGAAACACCACTATCATCCTGGTGTCCTGGCTGGACCCACACCTCCGCACCCCCATGTACTTCTTCCTCACACACCTGTCCATCCTGGACCTGAGCTTCACCAGCAGCTCCGTCCCACAGTTGCTCTACAACCTGGGAGGCCAGGACAAGACCATCAGCTATGCGGGCTGTGCAGTGCAGCTCTTCCTATTCCTGGGCCTTGGGGGTGTGGAGTGCCTGCTGCTGGCTGTCATGGCCTATGACCGCCTCGTGGCCATCTGCAGGCCCCTACACTACACGGTGATCATGCATCCACGGCTCTGTGTGGGTTTAGTGTCTCTTGCTTGGGGGTGTGGGGCGGCCAACTCTTTGATTATGACTCCAATGACCCTAAGCTTACCTCGCTGTGGGCACCGCAAAGTGGATCACTTCCTCTGTGAGATGCCAGCCCTGATCAGGATGGCCTGTGTCAACACAGCTCTCGTGGAAGGCCTTGCCTTTATTCTGGCAGCTTGCATTGTGTTATGCCCCTTGGTTTTCATCCTGGTCTCCTATGGCTACATCCTGAGGGCTGTATTAAGTATCCATTCATCTTCAGGAAGGCACAAAGTCTTCAACACGTGTGGCTCCCACCTCACGGTAGTCTCACTTTTCTATGGAAACATCATCTACATGTACATGCAACCAGGAACCAGCTCTTCAAAGGACCAGGGCAAGTACCTCACCCCTTTCTACAACATTGTCACCCCACTCCTTAACCCTCTGATCTACACACTCAGAAACAAGGAGGTGAAGGGGGCACTACGGAGGCTGATTTGGGGCAATATATGTTTCAGAAAGAAATCATAACTAAAAACAAAATTGTAAGTTCATGCAGATGCTTAACTTTACAAAATATAGGATGCTTAATTGCATTTTGCACCACAGCATCTGTTGGAATTTGAGCAGAATTCATCACATACTAGTGGCCCATTTTTTATCTTTTGGCATGTGACTCATACAATGAATTTTAATTTTCAAAAGCAATGTGTATCAATTTAAGATCTACTGACCCTTGCTGATGCAAAAATACCTACAATGCTATTTTGAAAGACTGGGCATATTGACTAAGCCATGTTTTTAAATCAGTTTAGAAAGGAAAATAAGTAATTTACTAAGAGAAATGGGGCTTTTTTACCTAGACTTTCTGGAATGTTTACCCATTATCTATAGCACCTTGACTAGTTCATTGTAATTATCCACATGTATAAATCCTGAGAAGATGCTCTCCACATGGACAGGAATCTTCATTCTATCTGTATTGTCCTATATCAAAACGTGTTTCTCAGCACAATGTGCTTATTATAGCATCTTATCTACTCCCTCAGTCAGCAGCAGTCAGTGAGGGACCTTTCTGTTCCAGGCCCTGACATTAAACCTCTGATCATACCTGATCCTGAAATTTGCCTGCTACTGTGTGTGGAGGTGACAAGGGGTAGCAAGGAGACAGCTATGATTCAGTGACAGATGCTGTAAATAAGGTAACATGTAAAGCAATAGAAAATAGCTGTGCAGCTAGGAAGACTGGATGGTGACATCCAGCAGATGGTTCTGAAGAAATGTTTCAGTGGGATGTAGATGATAAAAAAGGGAAGCCCTGGGAATCAGTCCAGCATCAGGGCAGCTTCAGATTTCTTCAGCTCAGAATGATGCTCCAAAAGATGGGAATGTAACGGGGAACTTGGGCGACCAAGTAGCCACTTGGCTCAGCCAGCCCTACCTGGCTCAACCACATGGTGGGATAAACAAACCATTTTTTCCAGCTCCTCAAATGCTCAAAGTACTTGATTTTAATTTAATATTTTCTAGTCTAGTTAGATAACTTAATGATTAAAAATCTATTTTAAGGTTTGAGTTAATTTTTTTTAATTGATCAATGAGAAAAGCCACTACAAAGGTTTAGCCTGGCTTCTTCAGTCCACAAGTCTCTAGTTGTAGTTATTTTGGTTTCTGGATCAATTTAGAAAAAAAGTTTCTAAAAACTTTTTTCCCTTAAAGCTTTTTTCTATTCTACATATTTAAAAAGCTGAAATGGGGGAATCACAAATTTCTTTTAAAATGTTTAATAGTTTAAATTATTAAAATAAGACAAATCAATGATTCCCCCTTCTGGTATATATTCAAAAACAGTAATCTTTATTTCTAAACATGTGATTCAAAGATTTTTTTTCTGGCTTTTGTCTTGTCAATGCTACTTCATATTAAATCATACTTGGAGCCAAACAAAACTTATAGTGAACTAATTTTTTTGCTAAGCAACTAAGTGTATGTCACAGACTTAATTTTTTTCAACCTACATAGACAATTTTTGGAAACTACAGAATTCTACCAAGGGTGATGGCTCATTTTTATCAGGTATATTAAAAGGTTGTAAAAATACCTGTACTCACAAACATACCTTTTAAAATGTGCTTCATAAAATTTATTAATAGGAGCTATCTTAAATCCATAGCTTATAAAATCTATAGATTATATATTGGTAAATATTATAAAACAAAGACAGTTGTCAGTTTTACATTCATATAGGGGTTGTTTTTTGGTGACATAAATAATAAAAGGAAAATATTTAAGCCTTAAATCTTCATGCTAAAAATGTCTAGTTCTAAATTTTCCTGTTTAAAAAAAAAGATGTATAATTTTATTAATACTAGATTACTTGTTTTCTATTAATTGATAATGAGAAAAAAATCAATTTGGTATAGATTCTCCTAATCCTATCAAAGATGGGTAACTAATTTCTGTTAAAGATAAATGTTAGATGCCAGATACATGTGCTAGGTCAAAGTCATGGACTAAGAAACTAACCATTCTCCTTTCTCTCTCGTTCAAATACCTTAAGTTTAACTATGCCTATTCTCAGTTCTCTGTTTTAACACTTATATTTGTTCTTGATTTCAATTAATAGATGGTTATCTACTACTTAAAAAGGTACAGCCTGGCTCTGGATTCAGTGAGGAGCTCCCCTAAACCCAGACCCAAACAGACTTTAAATCAATACTTGTTTCCCAATGACTCCTCATAAACCAGATTACCCTCTGGTAAATGATGAGAAAAAGGAAAAACACAGCACAAGAGAATAACTAATCTATATTTCCTTCTTGCCTACTAAAGTCCATGACAATTTAAATGAGATGTTTCCTACTTAAAAGCTAGATGGATTAATCAATAGTTAAAGACACTTGCTAATGACTGTAAATGCTACATGTTTCCTGCTTTGCTTATAAATAAAAAGAAAAAGTTGAGCTATCCTTACATATAGGTTTCTATGTTAAGAATGATAAATTAAGATCAAACAGATTACTCTGGTTGTCTAACTCATCAATGGTTATACTCATTTGGCATTTTGGGGGGATGGTAGGATCTGCTCCAGATTTTAGGAAAAGTTTCACCTATAAATTTCAATGTTAAATATAGTGATTTCCAAAGGCACTTGCTTTATATTTTTAGTAACTCCCAAAGTTCCATTTTGTCAACATTGCTTTAGACCTCTAAAACATGCTCAGAATTCAAATGGGTGTCAATAAAGGAAGGTCTTATACAGACAGATGTAAATAATAAGAACACAAATTTGTAGGCGCTGAGAAACATAAGGAGGACACTTTAAGGGTACACTAGACAAGATGGCCTCACTCCAGATAAACCACCTAAAAATCTGTTTTCTGGCCATGAAAACAGATACAGACAAGAGCCAAAGCTTTGGAAGAGATATCTCTTCATATGAGAGATATCTCTTCATACAAAATAGCCTAGGTTCAAATCTTTGGTCCCCTGTGGATCCTTTACTTCCCAGTACAATTCTAGGTCACATCAGTAAGAGTTTACATCCATAGTTCCTAAGCTTTTGGGAGCCCACTGGTAAAAAATCCATAGACCCCCAATATGAGAAAATACAAATCTCACTGGTGCCAGAGGCCCCACACCAGTGGACACTTTGTCCTATTCTCTGGCCATGAGAATGGGTACAAGAGATATCTAGGTAGAGTAGCAAGGCTAGTATTTTTCTCTGTTGCCCTACAGATGGAAAATCGTCTCCAAAGTTCTACAAGGAACCCCTTGCCTGACTGCTAAAACACTAAAACTATTAGACCCCAAAGCTCACAAAATAAAACTAATTTTTGCTTCTGTCAAAAAGATTGGTCACATGGGACTGGAGAGATGGCTTAGCGGTTAAGGCCCTTGCCTCCAGTGCTAAGGCCCCAGGTTCAATTCCCCAGTACCCACATAGGCGAGACCCACAAGGTGGTGGCCCTGGTCTTCTTCTCTCTCTCTCTCTCTCTCTCTCTCTCTCTCTCTCTCTCTCTCTCTCTCTCTCTCTCTCTGCTTGAAAATGAATAAATAAAGTATTTTTTTAAAAAGACTGGAAAAAAGTGACCACCAAAAGTCAGTTTTAAGTACTATATAATTCTTCAATCTGATTTTTTGTAGAAAACAATAGTATCAAATAGATAAAAGTAACTGAGTACAGCTATTCTTTTACTTATGAAACCATCTAAACTGACCATTGACTGTCAGCTGGACCTGACCATTCCAGTTACAGTTTTTGCCTCAGCAGTCCTAGCTTGGAGGTCTCTTAGACTAAAGTAATGCAAGACATAAGATATCAAGGCTAAGATTTCAAATGACGCTAATTCATTCGTGGTTTAAAGGTTATAAAAACCCTTTCAAAAAACCTTTGTGGCTCTCAGCAAAGTAACTAAGTCTTCTCTATTGGTTATGATTTTAACTATTAGAAAAAAAATTAATTTTATGGTTAAGGTTACTAATGCTAATTCATTCATGGTTTAAGAGATATAAAACTATCTTTCGAAGATACTCATCCAAGTTGGATATATTTATTTGTCAAGACATTAATTATTGGGGAATGTGCACTCCTAAGATAAATGTTCACTTATTAATGTTTAATTTTCTAAGATAAGGTTCTCATACTTAAAACATTGTGTTTTTAGAGATAGTTTTTAATTTGTTCATGCTGATTCTATAAAATGGTCATCATTAGATTTATGTAATTAATTTCAGTCATTGTGGCTTTTATCCTCCTGTTAAAATAAAATATGTTGGGATAGCTTGCTTAAGCTTAACAAAATTAAGTCATAGGTAAACATAAACTGCTTTATGTTAATAAAGATTGCTACTGTACCTCAGATTAATTGATATCCAAGATTAAGCTAACATCATTGGTTGTCAGTGTTTTATCTTTCAAAACAAATTTTTCAAGGTGTTTTAGTTTAACAATGACCAGATTCTGCTCTATTGTTGGCAATCATATAGTCTCAATCAAGATTTTGTTTAAACAATTGTTTCATTTTTGGTATCTCAAGTTTATTGCATATAAATAAACTAAATCTTAAGATATATCCCCTGATCCAGGATATAGCCACAAGCTCAAACAATGGTCTTCATCTGAGGGGAATGATTTCAGCCTCTGTGGTTGTGTTTCCAACCTTTCCTGGGTAACTGGTATGTTTTCAAACACAGATACTAAGATGCTGCTTTACTGTCTATTTCTGACGATTTCCAGGTAAAATCAATTTGTTTGAATTTGTTGATAAAAATAACGTTTTCAGGACTAACTAAATGTTCTGTCTGTATTTATAGTTATTAGGTATTTAGAAAGTAAAATGTATCTACTTTCATGCCTTAGTTATGGCCTACACTGTCCCAGGACAACTATACTTAAAGGTTAGACAAAGTGAATTTTAAAATTTATGCCATTCTTCTACTAGATATGTTTCACTGATCAGATTTTACTGATCACAGCCCAGGATAATGTATTTGCCATTATCAAGGTTAAATGTAATACATATGTTCCTAGTAACTCTCTTAATATGTCATCTGCTTTACAAGCCATACAGGAACAGATTTGGACCATGTCAGACATTACCATGCCATGCCATGAACAGTTCTGAGAATGGATCTCAATCAGCTCATGCACAGATGGTCCTGAGGGAATCTAACTACATCTGCTGGGTTCCCTCAAATGCTCTCCAAGGCCTGGAAGTCTAAAAAAATAAAAACCCTAAAGACATCCAGTTTGCTGTATACCTACTTCCCCTTGACTGCTTGCTTTTGTTCTCTCACCAACATTTTCTGGAGTGGATCTCAAGTTTTTAATGGTGGACACACAAAAAGAATAGAACACTCCCAAATTCTGGAGGGGCTACCCCCCTTCCGACCTCATAATGTTAGATTTCCCAGTCTCTGAGATAAGCTCCAACACTAATGTTTACAGGTTTTTGTGGGGTTTTTTTTCACACCTAGCCAAGTACAAAATCTTGGCAATGTGATGTGTGACTCACCTCTCTCTCTCTCTCTCTCTCTCTCTCTCTCTCTCTCTCTCTCTCTCTCTCTCTCTCTTCTTTAGGATAGAGACCCCCCTCTGAGAGATACCCCAACTACCATAACTCCATGTCCCATTTAGCAGAAAGTAATTAAGATCAGACATCCATCATCCTGATTCCCCCAACAGCAGTTGGGGTGTCTTGAAGAAAGGGGGTGAAATTTGGGAGACAAGATTAAGATAGATTCTCAGCTAGGCAGTCAGGGTCTGCCCCTATGACGTCACAACTTTATGAATGTGAGTCCCTCCTAGAGCCAGAACAATTACTATTGACTCGTCCGAGCCAAAAAAATATACTCACTAGTAGCAAGCAGAATACACACACACACACACACACACACGCTTCTTTCTCACTTGGCTGGCCAGCAGAGACCCCCTGGTTCTGATAAGCTCTCTTGCCATAGCCACATGTCTATGGTGGGAGGGGCTAGAGTGAGACCCTATCTTGGAAAAACAAAATACAGATACGATCAGAGAGGGAAGAAACTTCCAGGCAGAAGGTCATTATGTGCAATACTAGAGAGTAGGAACTTTTAAAAATATTTTTATTTATTTGAGAGAAAGAGAGAGAGAGAAGGAGTTTGGGTGCACCAGGGCATCCTATCACAGCCAATTAATTCCAGTTGCATGCACCACTTTATGCATCCAGCTTTACATGGGTACTGGGGACTCAAACCTAGTCAGTATTTGCAAGCAAGGCTCTTTAACTGCTGAGCCATCTCTCCAGCCTGAGAGTAGGAATTTAGAGTACAAATAAGACATTCTTTAATAAATTCAATAACAGGCTTTAATAACTTTCCAGATCTGTTCCATCTTCTCTGAATGAATGCTTGTAGGTCAAAGGTGGAAGCAAAAAGGTTAGCTCAGAAAATCAGGCAGTTTTAACTGATGGGCTGCACGATAGAATTATCAGAGAAAAGAGAAAAATCTGGATGTGTTTCAGAGATTAAAGCAAAAAATACTTTATAGAGGACTTATGGAATTAATAAAGAATGGGGGTAATGGCAGTTAGTGTAATGCTGGAAGGCACTGCATAAGCTGTCAGGGGAAGCTGGTCAACGACAGCTGGAGCAAACAGAGACCACTGGCAAGAAACACAGTCTGCTGCTGTGAGTAAGCTGACCACACCTCCTACTGGGAGAGAACAGCGATTCAAGAAAGGAGCACTTGTGCAATGGAGGAGCCTGGGCCTGGGGAAAACAATCAACAGCTTTTAAATTCAGCCAAATATTCCACTGAGTGAGGGGGAGCCCTTAACTGGAACTGGGGGCTTAGGGTGATATGCACTGGAACACGGACTCTTGGGCTCCCGAGAAGAGATGCACCATGGAACCGATTGATGGAGAAGAGACTATAAATAGAATATAGGTAATCCAGAATGGTGTATCTTTGTTAACCTATACTGATCTCACTCTCCAATGGAAACTGTGTTTATATCTTTCAGAATGCAGCAAGAGAGCTGTGGCCCATCCAACCCTACCAACCATCCGCGGGCCAATAGCTGAGATCCTGGCAAGAGATGAGCCACCACAGTCATACCCTGGAGAATCCATATGGAACCCCGCAGAGAATGATGGGATGAACAAGGGACCCGCAGCCACAGCCATTCAATCAACACAGGATAAACCAGTGAGACAGAAACCAATGATTTTTGTCACAAAGACCCCTAAGTTCTCAACATTAAAGCAGCCTTAATACTCACCCACCATGACTCAGGGAACTGAGCAGAAGAGGGGGGCAGAAAGATTGTGAGAGCCATGGTGGGGGAGAATATCCAGAGGCAAGACATCCCTGAGTAACAACATACTAGGGCCAGGAGAACTGGGATGACTGCTAGGCTATCCATGATCCCCTGCCCCAAGGACTGATCCAGGTGGCCCATGGAGAGCACTGAAGAGAGAAAGAAAGTCAAGGCAATTTTTTTCTTAGTGAGTTCACATGTGTATGTGTGTGTGTGTGTGATGTGTGGTACATGCACATGTGTGTGCAGACATACATGCCCCAGAGGTCAGAGAAGAACATCGGATGTCCTCCATTTAATGCTCACCCCACGTATTTCTTTCCTGGAGCCTGGGTATCTTCAACCCAAAGATCCCATCAGCAAGCCCTAGTGATTCTCCAGATCCACCCCTCACACTGGGGTACTGACACACATGGCCACACCCAGCTTTTTATTTAGGTTCTAGGGAGTCAGATTTGGCTGACTCCAGCCCAAGAGGCCCTCCTGCTTAAGTAGCAAGTGCTCTTAACCACTGAGCAATCTCCCCCAGACCAAGATTTAGCTTTTTTGTTTCTGAGTGTCATAGTCAGCCACACCCCACTGAGATGAATCTCCAAACCAGGCACAGTTATGGGAGGAAAGGATTTATTGAAGCTACAGATCCAGGGGAAGTATCATAATAGTGAAAGAGGCTGCCCTCCTTTCACAAGTTTAAGCAGAGAGAGAGAAGCAACCACCACCATCATATACACAGAACAGCAACCAGGTAGGTGGGGCCCAGGAGAGATTTCCTTCTCCTTTATACAGCCTTAGGGTATGGTCTTGCACCTCTTTCCCAGATTTGTTTACTCCCTGAGTCTCTGGAATTTCCCTCCTGCACTGCCCTCCCAGGAAGGAAAGTTTGTTTCTAGTTCTCCTGAGCCTCCTTATATCCTACCCCCTACTAAGAGGCTGCCTTCCTATAAACATTAACTATCCTATAAACCCACCCAAAATTACTAAAAAGGTAAAGTTAAGAACAAAACCTAGCCATCGCAACGAGGTAGGGTCTTGCTTTTAGCTCAGGTTTACCCAGAATTCACTATACAGTTTCAAATTGGCCTCGAACTCAAGTAATCCTCCTACCTCCAAGATTTAGCTTTTAAACACTGTGGCATGAAAAGGAAATGAATATATGTGGCAGTCCTTAGTGAAATCTGAACATTCTGCTTAAACATTTACATAAAGAATATGTGAAATGTGTTTGTAAATCAAACTCTGCATTCTCTTTCTTCAGCCTTCCAAGTCAGGGACAATTATGGAAGAGGTGGCAGAATGTAGGAGCCAAAAAAAGTGGAGGAGTGCTTTGCAATACTTTCTTCCAATCTCAAAGGGGTCATAGTATCTGACACTACCTACCCAATACCTGAATAATATTGGGACTTGAGGAGGAATGATGACATGAAAACGGACTGGAAAGAAGGAATTGACTGGAGAGGGGAATTAGGAGGGGTGTGGGAGGGGATTATAATTATGGTATATTGTCTGTATGTTGGATGTTGTCCATAAAAGGTGAGCACACACACACGCGTGCGCACACACACACACACACACACACACACACACACACACACACACACACAAAGCCAGTGTTTCAACAGAAAAGAATAATGTATGGTTTCAAATCAGAAGGTCAGATGAATGGGATATTTCAGTAGAAACTACGAAGTTCCTCTCATAATAGTAATTAGTGTTTATAAGCAGATGTGAAAAAGTGTTTGAGTTTATGGAGATGATGCATGTGGTTCTAGCCTGCTTCTCTTTCCTTTCTGCAATGGTTCCTACAGAGCAGTCTGAGCCGATGTCTGTTTCCCCTGGGTCCTAATTCACATTCCCGGTCTCTGCCTTTATCTAGTAGTCTGTATTCCTGGGCCAAGGGGATGCCATAAGACCTCTCATTGAACTCTATAAGAAAATGCATTAATTCACTTGAATTGCTTTGGTTTCATTAAAATTTGTTGCAATAGTTAGGGATTAAGTAACATAGTCCAAGATCTAACTTCTTCTCCTGAAGCTGGGGTGCAGTGAACTAGTCATGTTTCTAGCATTTGAATGTACCTGTGACTTCCAAAGATGATTCTCCTCCTTCAGTGATCATGCCCTTCATGTAAAGATTATTTTCAGAAATAAATGGTAGTACATGAGATACATATCATATCCTGGATTGCACAGTTCCTTCATTGATGATTATGTTGTTTCCAAAATCAATATATTCCAGTCTGCTATTTATACAGCATCTAGTTTATAGTAAGTGTATAATTGAAGGAAGAAAGTTTGTTTTTGAAGCAGGGTCTCACAGGCTGAACCTGACCTCACTCTGTGGCCCAGGCTGGCCTTGAACTCATGATCTTCCTACCCAGCCTCCTGAGTGCTGTGAATAAAGACATGTAACACTATGCCTGGCTCAAGAAGTAGGTGTTTAAAAACTACTACTACTGGATACAAATTATGACTGTTTCTCATTTGAACAAATATATATGTATATATATTGGTTTTTCGAGGTAGGGTCTCACTGTAGTCCAGGCTGACCTGGAATTCACTATGTAGTCTCAGGGTGTCCTTGAACTCATGATGATCCTCCTACCTCTGCCTCTCAAGTGCTGGGATTAAAGCAGTGTGCCACCATGCCCGCCGTGAACAAATATATTTTGAGCATTTATTCAAAACTATATTTTAAATTCTTTTTTGGAGTATAGATACAGATTATAATACAATGTCATGTCTTTTGTACACAATGTGTTTAATTGTGGACAAGAAGCCAAGTTTTCCCAGTAGTATACAGAAAGAAACCCGATAAGGTCCAACTTTCATTAGGCTGCCAGACCATGTAAGGTGTTAAAAACATTTGACATGATAAAATAAACAACAATCATTTTGTTTAAATTCTATTTTCCATTGAATTTTTAATGCTAAATGATTGGAAGTTTGTCATCTGAGGCAAAAATCAACAACACTATAGATTCATAGTGTGATATTTCCTGAAATGTGTTTGAAATTAAAGGTTGTAGGTTAGCACTTCTTTTTCAAAAGATTCAATAAATAGCTTGATTTCTTAGAGAATATCATTTTGCTCTCATACATCTCTTGTCAGAAATGATCAACAAATATTACAATTTTATTTAAAAGTTATCAAGGAAGGGATCACTGTAGTTTTCTAATTATCTGTGAGTGACAGTGATTTGTCAGGAGGTCCTTCTATATTTACTATAATACAATGTCATTCCTTTTGTACACAATGTGCTTAATTGTGGACAGGAGACCACGTTTTCCCAGGAGTATGCAAGAAGAAACCCTAGGAGGTCCGACTTTCATTAGGCAGCCAGACCATTTAAGCTATTTAATATTTATATATTTATATATGCTCATATATTCATATTTATATATTTCCCTACATAATTTTTAGAAAATTATATATACATATAACACTATGTAGTCCAAAATTGAAATTATTATAAAATTAATTATTCTATGAAATGAAGAACAATCTATATACTTAATACTCTGGAGAACAAAATCCATCCTTATTCTTCATGTTCAAAAGCTCAGCTTGTTAGAGGCCAGAAGGCTCTTTCCCAACACAGTCACGTACCACCAAGGAGTTGTTTGGCCAATGAATTACTAAAGCGAAGCAGTTTCCTGAGCAAGTTTACAAGTCTTGTTGAGGATAAGAAGATAAACTAGCCTTGTACTGCAAAGGTGAGTCTCACTGGTATAATTTTATATAGTTAATCACTTCATCTGAATGGAATGCTCACATTGATTTGGGTTGATTCTATACTGGATATACTGTGCATGCATTTTTAAATATATCTTCAAAAAGAATATCAAGGTGTGAATGGAGCTATTGGTACTCTGGTGAGAGCAATCCACCTCATAGATAGAAGGACAAGGGGCCAGGGCTCATTGTCCAATATGGAAGATGGATTTATTAATCTGTCATGTTCTACACCTGAGAACAGATCCTGAGCAGTTATTGAGTTCTTTAGAGGGGTAGGAACACATTTTTTTCTCCTTTTTTTGATCTTACAGTTACATATTACACTTATCAGTTGTATTCTACAATAGTCTTGGAATAACAAAAGTTTCTAAGCTATAAAAACACTTTAAAAACAGTGAGATTTTAGCTTGGTGTGGTAGTGCACACCTTTAATCTCAACACTTGTGACGCATGAATTTGAGGCCAGTCTAAGACTACATAGTGAATTCCAGGTCAGTCTGAGCTAGAGCAGACCCTACTTTGAAAAAAAAACCCAAGATTTTTATCCAGTTGCATCACAATAAAATATTTTGTATGTGTATGGCTAAGAACTATTAACAGTTCCTTTTAAAATGCCCCGTGGTCATTCCACCTTGCTGATTCTACCCCTACATATTTCTTCAGTTCCCACCTCCTCACTGAGTTAGCTGACATTGATCAATCATTTTATGGTTGGGATTCTTAACAAAAGCAACATTCAGAATTCAAGATAAACATGGAGATTAATGACAAAATGACAAAAATATGGACAATGCTTACATAACAAGACACTGAATGGTGATGAAAATGCCTACAAAGTCTAATTGCATATTTTATTAATAGCAACCTTGTTTCCAAATCTATGATAATCATTTAAAATGCCATCTTGCCTCTTTTCTCCCTGAAGAAGTTTTAGTATCTCCTTGCAGCCCAAGTCCAATGGGCATGCTCCGCTCTGTCAGCCTCGGTCATGATCACGCAGATGCATCTACGTTATGGCCATAGGCCTTTGGAACTGGAAACTGCAATGTGCTTAATGTAATAGTGAAGATGGTATGAAATATGCCATCTCTTGACAATTTCTGAATATCTTCTGATTTTTAAGATGAATATGATTTTAATTTACTAGCTACTATGGTACAGTATGCTAATTTGATACATATGCACAGTGTTCAAGGAATAAATCTGGCTTGTTGACAAATTGTAATTATTTTATACGGATTTAGGCAGATGATTACCTGACTATAACCACCTGTTCACTTTAATATGATCACTTATTTACAAATTTCAGTTAAAGTCTTTCATTTTACTCATTTGCTAAAATCTTCATATAAAATAAGAATTTTTCTTAATTGCTGTATTTATTTCCATTGCACCTTTTTTATAATTTATTGGTCTCAGAATGTGTCTTTTTTTTCAAGAATAAATAGTAATGTGTTAATAATCCTCATGGATTTTAAAATGAATGATCATTTTAAAAATTTGAAAAATGGGCCTGGAGAGATTGTTCAGTGGTTAAGGTGCTTGCCTACAAAGCCTAATGGCCCTGGTTCCATTCATGAGTTCCCATGTAAAGCCAGATGCACAAAGAGGTGCATGCATCTGGAGTTCGTTTGCAGTGGCTGGGGGCCCTGACACCCTCATTCTCTCTGTCAGCTCTCTCTCTCTCTCTCTCTCTCTTTCTCTCTCTCTCTCTCTCTCTCTCTTTCCTTGTAAATAAAAATTTTTGAATCTCTTTAAATGTTTAAGAATAATGTTACATTATGTCCATTTGAATAAATTGTGATTTTACAACTGATTTAAATAAAATATTTGCTTCACTTTTAAAAATTTGAGGGCTGGAGAGACGGCTCAGCGGTTAAGGCACTTGCCTCCAGTGCCTAAGGCCCCTGGTTCAATTCCCCAGTACTCACATAAGCCAGACCCACAAGGTGGTGGACCTGGTGCTCTCTCTCTCTCTCTCTCTCTCTCTCTCTCTCTCTCTCTCTCTCTCTCTCTCTCTCTCTTTCTCTCTCTCTCTCTCACTCGCTCGCTCGCTCTCTCTATATCTCTATATCTCTCTGCTTGAAAATGAATAAATAAAGTATTTTTTATTTTAAAAACGTTGCCAATTTTCTTATTTCAAATTAGTTTTCTATAACCAATTAATAATGCAGCTATAATATAACATCATAAAGTATATAATACACTTTCATAGGATTTTCTTTTGGTTTATAACTTTCTCACAGCTATACTGCTGTCTTATTTTTTCCTTGGCTTGCACAGTGATCCCAATTTCTACTAATTTCTAATTACTAATATCTTCTATGAACTCTCCCACTTATATTTCCTTTATACCACTCTCTTGCCAGCAGGCTTCACTTTCCTTTTAGCTCCATTCATCTCTGTAAATTTGTGCCAAAACTAATTATTTGAGTTCTGAAATTTATACTCTTGAAACTTAGGTTGATTTCTGATTATTTGTTGGTTACTAAGAACCATCCACTGCCACCTGTCCTGTCTTCTGTGGTGGCCTGCTAGAATTTCCACTGCAGGTAATTCAATCGCAGAAGTTGCTTCATTATAATGGCATAAAATATAATATCATTTAGTGTCTACTAGTAATACAAAACTATTTCCAACTATTGCAAAATAAAATGTCATGTAATAGAATTCTGCTAGTTTTTTATTTCTATTTAATATTTTATTAAATAGGTTGTTTAATATTTTTGCAAATTTTTTCACTTTTTAATTTTTCAAAAGCTGTAAAAGTTTTCAGCATAATCACAATAATTCAATTATCTTTGTATTTTAGGAATATTTGCTATATCCATGTGGTCAAGATAAAATAAATGCCTAGAAATTTAAAACTATTTCAGATTATTTCAGCATCTATTTCTAAAGAATGGCACCTGGAGACATCATTTTCTCTGGAAATATATAAATGTAAAATGTCTTTGTGTCAGCTCACAAAGAAAATTTCAGTTCCATAGTTTTATTTAAGAATTCTTTGCATATCATGTTAGTCAAAAATAATAAATATCAAGTTAAATTTAACAAATTTTTTGAGGTAAGGTTTCGCCCTATCCCAGACCAACCTAGAACTCACCACATAGTCCAAACTTGCCTCAAACTAAAGACAATCCTTCTACCTCAGCCTCTTGAGTGTTGGGATTATAGGAAAAAACCACCATACCTGGTTAAACCAATTCATTTCTAAGTGCTTTATTATATCTTTGTTCTTTTTCCTCATATTTACACAATTTTGCCCATGTTTATAGGAAGAAGTTAATGCTGTTTAAGTCATAAAAACTGCAATATTATTTCTACTCAAATATTACTATAGTTTTAATTCTACTAGTAATCCATATAATCAAAATTGAGACATGAAATAAAGAATTTTTAAAACCACATCATATCTGACCAATGCTGAATTGGTCACATGGATGAGAGAGCTGAGTGAGGGAAGTAACTTAAGCTGTAACATAAGACCATAAAAGACATCTGCCAAGAAGATTGTACCTTGTGGAAATGAAGCATACAAGTGGATTCATTTATCATTTGTTTTAATGCTGCAATTAGTAAAAATCTTCACTTTTTTCATTTTTTTTATTTCTCATTTATCAAGCTCTTGAAGAGGGGCTTGAAGACTTGAAAAATGTAGAAATGATTAAGAGGAAAATGAAAATTATTGCATTCTAATTTGCATATTCTGCATGCATATGATGAAATAGCACACAGTCTTACATTAATAGACTCAATTATAGCTTGTTTATTATATATGCATAGGTTATATATGTGCAAAAAATAACTAAAATGACTATTTTTATAGATACATGTTTAATTAAGGTACAGAAGAGAAAAGCAAGAGACTGCCCTAACGTGATTCTAGAAAACCTTTCACATTTAATAACTGTCATTTTGATTTCTTTCAAGGGAAATCCACATCATTTCATGGGCTTTTGCTGTGATGTCTCCCCTTCACCCATGGAAAAAGGAAACTTCAGTTTGGGGACAGATTTTATACTTCTTGGTCTTTTCCAATATGGCCACATGAACACTCTTCTCTTTGCTGTCATCTCTGTCATCTTCTCAGCGGCTATGATGGGGAATATCTCACTGGTCTACCTCATCCACATGGACACCAGGCTCCACACCCCCATGTATTTTCTCCTCAGCCAGCTGTCTATCATCGATATGATGTACATCTCCACCACTGTGCCCAAGATGTCAGTTAACTTCCTGTCAGATACCAGGACTATCACCTTTCTGGGCTGTGAGATCCAAGCCTTTGTGTTCCTGAGCCTGGGTGGAGCTGAAGCCCTCCTGCTGGGCTTCATGTCCTATGACCGGTACATAGCCATCTGCCGTCCCCTGCACTACCCCGTGCTCATGAGCAGGAAGGTCTGCTGCTCCTTGGTCATCTGTGCCTGGAGCAGCAGCTCCATTAATGCTCTGGTGCACACACTGTATGCCTTCCATCTCCCTTTCTGTGGCTCTCGGCTTGTTGACCACTTTTTCTGTGAGGTTCCATCCCTCTTGCCTTTGGTGTGTCAGGACACATCCCAGTATGAGCATACAATCCTCATGAGTGGCCTTGTCATTCTTCTGCTTCCATTCCTGGCCATTCTCTCTTCCTATACTCGGGTGCTGGTTGTCGTATTCCAGATGCGCTCAAGGAAAGGACAGACGAGAGCTGTTTCCACGTGCTCCTCACACCTGACAGTGGCCAGCCTGTTCTATGCAACCACTCTATCCACCTACACCCAGCCACACTCCCTGCACTCCCCTGCTCGGGACAAGACGGTGGCAGTGCTTTACTCAATTGTCACCCCTCTTCTGAACCCATTTATCTACAGCCTGAGGAATAAAGAGGTCATGGGGGCCCTGAGGAGACAGCTGGGATGATGGATACCAGTGCAGAAAATACAGCTTCGGGAATCCCTCACTGACTGATTAAAAGTTGGTCCTGAAAACTATGTGGGAAGATGTAAAGATGGGCGTTCTGAACAGAAGCCACAGAGACACCATGCTTACCAAGCTTGTTTAACTAATAAAGCAATAACATACAACTTTTTAACTCGATGTGCCCATGGCATTGGTATTTTGAAAGGTAATTCATGGGAAAATGCAATGTAATTTGAAATGCAACTCTTAGGAAAAGAAACTATTCAGACATCTAGCCTAGAGGTTATTTCTACAATGTCTGTGGTTGATAAGGAGAAAAATGCATCACCCACTCATCCAGTCACTCATTCAACAAATTTCAAATTGTTTCAGTGTGTGTGATGCTATTCAAGCAATGACCATTTTTGGTGAATAGCACCTTAGTCTCACATTCAACACCAATTTCTTTCTGCTTTATATTGTAACATAAGACATCTTCTGGCCATTAGGATACGAGTCTATTTGGGAACCATTCTCCTTCCAGCCTCCTCCTGGCTTTGTGAAAAGGTGTTTGCTTTTGCAAAGAGTACCAATGAGAATTCTTTGCAAAACAGAGCTTTGCTGGTGACACTCAGCTCTCAGTGGTAGGAGTTGCCCTTCTCCAGGAAGAATGGTCAATTTCCCAGTAGGGTCAGCTCTGAAGGAGAGGGCTTTCTTTATCTTCATGTCCACTGAACTGTGTCCCCAGCCCTGGACACCTTTTTTCTAGTCCCTCGTCTATTTTGATGTCATTTCACTTGATTGTCTATTATCCTCCTTCATCAATAACATGTTGATGGGAGGGAGCCAGTATTGTGCACATTGTGTGCAGGTAACAGCCACTGTGAGGTCATGAATGCAATGCCCTTATTGTACCAGAAGACAGCATTCCACAGCACTCCTCCCCACACTGTGCCTCTTTCTTTCTGCCACCTCTTCCACAATAATGTTCCCTGAGGAAGGTGTGTCATAGATGTCTCACTTAGTGCTGAGCATTCAACTGTCACTTCCGAGGATTTTGACAAATTTGGGGTCTTCCAGTAGTCATTACCAAAAGAAGCTTCTCTAACCGAAAGCTAGAGCAGCTAATATATGGGCACAAACATAAATAGGGTGTAATTTAGTATATACAAAATATCCACTTAGCTAAACATCAGTAGCATCCCTCTTCTGGCCTATGACCTTCTCAGTAGGTTTTCAGCACCAGGCATAAGCTCCTCCCGTGGAGCAGTTGGTTACCTCCATAGTAGACATGCCATTATTATACCAGTGGGTACATCTTGGCTGGCTGGCAAGTTGTGTAACTCACAGGGTCCCCTGCTGACTAAGACTGTTGATAACTTCTCCCACAGAAGCCCAGATAGCATTTGGCTATTTTTTCTTATTTATATATTAAAATATTCACTACCGTACAAAGCTCTGAAACTATTTTGATCAATATTTTATAGTTTTCAACATATATGTCTTATATTTCCTAAATTTACTTCTGTCTCTTACTTTTTCACCATTATAAATGTAGGTGTTTTCTTATTTCTTTTTGAGAACCAATTTTTCTTATGGAAACATTACTGGATATTTTAAATTGATTTCTCAAATTTATGTTCTTTTTTCCTTTCTTTTTTTGTTATTTTTTACCTTTTCTTTTTATCAAATTTATGTGCTTGATTGAGATGGGAAAATGTGTTTCTTCCTTATTTTATCTTCAACCTTTAACTTTTTGTTTAGAATATTAATAATATTCAACCATATTTTTAGGCTGGCAATGAAAGTAGTTTGTGGCATATGTAAAATATTTTTAATGTTTTTATTGGCTTAAAATTACATATATTAACACAACAATATGCTCCGTATCATAGGTTCTTAGATAAAGCCATTGAATCCATGATGACATTCCCTCTTATTCATTAATTATTCTCCCCCCCATGACACTTACATTCTTTCCGCCCCCTCTTCCGCAATTGACCAATAATGATCTCACTCTCCGCTGGAGACTCTGTTTGTATTTTTCAGAAAGCAACATGAACTGGGGACAACCGAACTCTACCAAAGGGACATGACTTGATGGGGGACACCCAAGCAGGAGACCATTCACCTCAAACTCACCATTTAGAGCCCTAACGCAACCTCTAAGGAAGTGAGACAGCGAGCAAGAGAGCTATTCCCATAGCAAAATATTTCTAATAGTACAGATATGTGGTTAGAATGCCATGTCATTGTAGTAAAGCATTATATTTGCAAGTTGTGTTATATTTGCAAGTTGTATGACACAGCAGTTGTGCTTATTAATATTTATATTTGTAAAAGTGTTTTATTACTAGGTACCAATATTTAAGAGAACATGTATTTTCTACAGCCATGCTCACAGGTCTCTTGTAATGAGTTACGTAACATCCTCTAATAACTCAAGATAGACAGCTCTCATAAAAGCAAAAAGCAAAATTACAGGGAATCTTGAAGGCAGTATGAAGAAAATGTATGCTGATAATTCTAAGAATCAGAAGAAGGAATAGTATCATAAAAATTATTATTAAATAATTGTTTCTTTAGGAACCAATCCATGCCTCCCAGGTCATGACTCTGATAATAGTGAATGAGTCCTCAAATCCACCATGTTTCCTAAACAGGTTAATGTTTCCTTGCTTCCAAGCAAGCATTACAGGACCATCACACACTTGGGGAGCAAATTATTTCTGGTTATTTAGATTTATTGATGCACAATACAGCTCTTAACTCAAAGAGAATTCTGAGGCAAATATGAATGGCCATGACCCAGGAACATGAATTCAGTTTGCCCTTGTGTGTGCTCCACTGCAGAAGTGGTTACATACACACCTATAGTCACAGAACAAGACAGTCACAAATCAAGGCATTTACCAAATACACTGGTAGGACAACAGGCAGGTGGGTGCCTAGTAAACAGGGAAATCTCTGGTATAGTCCCAAGTGCTATCTGATGATGTTCTTAGCTTGGGGTTGCTGGAAGCTCATGGTCTTCTAAATTAAAGCCTTCCCAAGTGTTTACCTGATAGTTGATGGAAAGTTAGATACAGAGGTAGAGAAGGATTTGCTCTAATGAGGTGGCTCAAGACAATTCTTCCTAGAACATCAAGGCCCTCTCCACTAAGCTACTATAATGTTACAGCTTTTATTAAGACACATCTGAGAGAAATGAGAAGCACCTTTCCAGATATTGCCCTTGGTTTAGGGAAGTGAAGTGGTGAGCGACAGGCATTTATTTCAGTCGACAAGTGATGCCCTCAGTACATTTGGCATCCCAGTAAGACATTCAGCACGTAGTACCCAAGTGCCAATATGTCTCCATTTGTGATTGATTCATTTTTTACTAGATTTTTACTAGGCATTGCAATTGGGTGTGTGCATAATTGACTTTCTAATTTTCATACTATATTTTGAGAATATGGAAAAAATAATCAGTTGACTTTTTGTTATCTTTCTTTTTAGCAAATGTTTATCATTCCACATTTTTCCATAAAGGATATTATGATTTACATATTTTAAAGCTCTATTTAATATTAAAAATTATTTAGGGATAAAGTGCTTGCCACACAAGCACAAGGACCTGAGCATGGGTTCCCAACCCCCTTGTAAAATGCCAGGCATTGGTTGCATGTACTTGTAATCCAAGCACTGGAGAGGCAGAGACAGGAGGATTCCTGGGGTTCACTGGCTAACTAGTCTAGCCAAATTGGTGTGCTCTAGGTTTAGTGAGAAAACTTATCTCAAAGAATAAAGTAAATAAAGTAAAGAGGAACTGAGGAACACCCCCAGAGTCTACCTCTGGTCTCCACACATATGTGCACACACAAGCACATACAACTGTGCACACACACATGCGCTGACACAACATATACAGAGGCATGCGTGCACACCAAATACACATATACACACAGGAAAAAAATTTTAACAAAAATTATTTTTAAAATTATTAAGAAATAATTTTTAAAATTATTTAACAAAAAAACAGCATCAATTGTAAACTTCAGATCCAAAATATATAAAAACAATAAAACTTCACAGTTAACAATTGGTAGGTTGCAGGTTTGTTTTTGTCTTTGGTTTTGTTGTCTTTGTTTGAATTTCAGAGATAATCTTCCTCTACAGCTCAACGCAGCCATGAGTTCCTGATTCTTCTCAGTGTCCTTAACCCTGGGATCACAGGTGTGAGCAAGCACTGCTCAAAGCAGCTTAAACAGATGCACTGCCAAAAATGTACTGGTGCACATTTGCTTGAATATTTTCTGTATTTTTATTGATAATGTAATAGGATTGCTTTGCCTAAATAACTGTGAGATGGGTTTAAATTGATAATTGCACATTTTAATCTATACTTTCGTTTTCATGCATCACCTACTTATATCTCTTCCCCATTTGTTTAGAGAAGTCCCCTGATATTTAAGATATTGTACAATTTCTTAAAGTTCTAAAATTTCTCTCATGTGTTTAAAAAAATTGTGATTTTTTTTTACTTTGGATTTTTCATGAGTAAACACCAATAATCCTGAATAATGGTGTGCATAAATCAAATATATTGAATTGAAAAAATTTGTTTCAAGCTATTTGATGTCACCTCCCTTGTGTAATACATACGAGCACTTGATGCAGTCAGTTCTATTGACTGCTACAACTCATTCTTTTGTTGTTTACCCCATTAGGTCTTAAATACTTATTTTCTCATTATTCGCTTGTCAATCATTTTACTTTTACTATTTGGTAGCTTTCTTTATTCTGAAATTTGGTGAAATAATTCCATTGGGATCCAGAACATTTGGCTTGAATCTAGACTGGATTTCATGAATTCATTCCTAAGAGCTAGCATCTGATAGTTAATCTTTGCTTATGTTATAGGCTGTGTTTGCCCATTTTGTGCTTTGTTTTTAATCATGAGACTTTTTTTGCAGTGCTAGAGATCAAACTCAGGGCCTAGTCCATGCTAGGTGTGTACTTCACTCCTGAACTACAAGGTCACCTTTGGTTTTCTAAGACAGTCTCCCTATGTAGCCCAAGCTGGCCTCAGATTCACAATGTTCTGTTGCAACTTCCCTAGGTTTGGCATTATAGAGGAATGTCACTAGGCCTGGATGAGACTAATTATATCCTTATTGTTATACTATTTTTCATTATTATTACATTTTTATTCTTTGTAATATGAAATCCTTATAGACATTGCTAAAAGAATTGATAGTATATTGAAATGTCATTTGTTCTATATCACTACAATTTATACAATTAATTGGTTGAAAACACATTTTTATCAATTTTCAAATTCAGGAAAGATGATCAGATTAGAAGCAAAGACTATCTTTGTTTTTGTATGTTACTACACCTGTGTCTTTTTGATCATTGGCTAGGACAGTCAACACAAGTTAACTCGGAAAAAAATCAGAATAAATATATTTTTTTCCTGAAGTATACAAGTATGCGCCTTTCTTTATATCACTGCATCACCCAGTGGCTTCTACACTGGAAAAAAAAAAAGAGTAGAAGGCATCCATTTTCTCCACCAATAATATTACACAAAGCAAACCCTACTGACATTCTCAGCCTTGTGTGACATGAATAGAAAGAACAAAATACACAAGATCACATTGAAGCGAGATGGGGGGGGGGCAATCAGGTAAATTACCTGAACACAGAAGAAAGGCAAAAACCCAGTGTAAGGGCGGGGTGACTAGACAAACCTTTCCTTCCTCCAGTGAGAAATTATTCTCAAATGAGATCTGTAATTCAGCTAATGGGAGGCATTGCAAGACACCGGAGGTAAAACACTGAAAACCGCTGGAAAAAAACCAGGAGGGAGACCAGCAAAGGCCATCATATAGAAATGAGGTTCCTCTCTTTTCCAGCCAGAGGAGCAACCAATCAGAGGGCGCTCACAGCACGCACTGCAGAGAGCATGCTCCAGAGGCCTGGGCTCCAGCACAGGCTCCATCCTGGAGACCTGAAGCAAAACTGGGCTTAGGCTTCCATCTAGTGTTCAGAAATAGGTATTGATTTTGAGCTGAAAGCATGAGTATAAATCTTCCCTATGGCACTCTAGACAGATAAATGTGCTTAGTCAAGGCTAGACCGCAAACAGCGTGTATCCAAGAGCATCAGGAGGAAGTGACCTCGCATCAAAGGAGCAAATGTCAACATTACCGGCACTCGAGAGGCTGCAGAGAAACACAAAGGGGCGAAAAATTTATTCACAGAAATAACAGCAAACAGATCTTATAAGTGATAAAAAGATGCAAACATCCATGTATAGGAAAGTCACGTCACCAAATAAATGTTATCCAAATAATGGGCTAAAGGAAAAGTCCTAGGTTCTTAGAGATGAGAATATTTTACTAAATTAAGAGTCATTAGGCCTACTTAAACTGTCAAAGCAAAGTAATTTCTCAAGCAGTCCCTTTGATTATGTGATTAAACTTTCAAAAACCATTACATCTACCTTAAACAAGGCTCAATGAACCGATAGAACTCCTGTGATAACAAATGGAATTTTGCGAGATCAGAACCAAATTTCCTTGGGCTATCTTTAGTCACTTAATAGTCATCTATTGCCCATCTCTGTGTCCAACCTAGCATCCTGGTGATTTCAGGTGAAACCATTTTGGAATGTACTTACCACCAGCTTCCACCAACCCAAGGGCTAAGCATATCATCAGATAGCATCTGAAGCCTGTGGTGAAGATTTCCTGTGTCACAGGAATTCTGTGGGTCGGTTTAGCCTTGTTCAAAGTGGATGCAGCAGATGCAGCACTTTTCTGGGAACTTTAGCTCCCATCAGGATTCAAACCATAGAAAGCTATAAGCCTTAAATAGAGCTGAATTCACTGAGCTAATGGGATTACAGAAGAACAGAATGCTGAGAGAAGTGTGAACAGTGAAGACCAGGCTCATAAGTTTTCAGAGGGAAATGGGACTCTATAGGAAAGTTGACCAGAGACCATTCATGTTACATTCTGACAAAGAATCTGTGTTGTGCCCATGTCCTGAAAATCTGGTTGAGGCTAAATTCAAAAGCAATAGACTATGGCTGGAGAGATTGCTCAGTGGTGAAGACACTTGCCTGTAAAGCAGAAGGACTTGAATTCAGTTCCCCAGTACCCACAAAAATGTCAGGTGCAAAAGGTGATGATGTATCTTGAGTTCGTGACTAGAGAGGCCCTGGCGTGCCCATTCTGTCCACTTTATCTGTCTGTCTGTCTGTCTATTTATCTATCTATCATCTATCTATCTATCTGCCTCTCTCTCTCAAATAAATAAATAAATCATGTTTCTTAAAAGCAATGAACTAAACTGTTGGATGGAAGAAATTTTAAGACAACGTAATATTCAAGCTGTGATATAGTCACTGCTCTATGAGTATTATTTGTAATAAAGAGTTCAAGGTAGAAAGGTATGAAAATGTGCAGTTTGGTAAGCAAAGAGTTTTCATAAAGAGAGAGTAGAGCTACTACAGAGAGAAACCAGGACCTTGCACTGGGACAGTAAGAAAGGTGCCATAAGGGTGAGACCACAACCATCCAGAGCTCCAGGGTCTAACAATACAAACCATTTGAAAAACTTTAATTTGAAAAGAGAGTGCCTGAGCACAGAAAGCTTCCTCATGGTGCTGGAGCAGGGCGATCTGGAGGAGCATTTTCTCAGAGTCCAGCCTGAAGGTCTATAGGTCTGCTGTCGTTGTGGTGCAAGGGGCCTGACTACATCTCCAGCAGAATGTGACTTGGTGCTGGCTTTGCAGACATGCAAAATGAAAGTGACAGGGCTGTGGAGATTTGCATCAAATTTTCAAAAAGCCTCTAAACCACTGAAATGTGAGGCCAGGCAACTTGTGTCAGGGTTGGATTCTCTTCAAAGAGGTCCTGATACATCATCACATGAAGCTGTGAAGGTGAAACATGAGTTTCCATGGACTCACCACAAAATTGAGGGTTCTGGAAACATGGTATATTCACCCAGGAAAGCTCCAGACACCCCATGGCGCCAGCCCAAGGAAAGGCCCCAAGTACTGTAGGTCACAGAGTTGAGGGAGTGGAGGCTGTTGGAGTCCATATGATGCCACCAAGATCCCAGACATGGTGCTGCAAGATTTGGTGTTCATCCTGCTGGGTTTCAGTCTTGCTTTGGTTCAATCCATTTTTGTTATGGCCTCCCTGCTCCCACTTCTGGAATAGGAATGTTTACTCTGTGCTTTGTGTTTTGGAAGTCTAAAATTTGTTGGATTTTTTAATATATATGTTACAGGATTTCACAGTTAGAGATTACCTTGAGCCTCAAAGCAAACTTGGATCTTGGGCTTTTGGACAACATCAGAACTAAAGATTTTGGTGCCTTCTGGAAATCAACTCAGTGTATCTTCCCTCAAGAAATGAACATGAGACTTTAGGGGCCCTGAGTAGAATGGAACACCAATGAGAAACTCTTTATTATATTTTATTATTATTATTTAACCCTTCTCTCTTATCACTGTCTACAGGTATCTACTATTTAAATATAAAATGCAAAGAACATTTTAAATACTGGCTTGGGGAATCCTTGTATAATTGCAGAGCATAATTCAAATAGCTTTCTTGCTTTTCATCCTGTTCATATCCAGAGTTATCTCTTCAATCAGTTCACAGCACAGAGTCAAAGTTAATCTTTTCTTTTTTACCATTTAAGACATGAGGAAAACACCCTCCCTTATTAACTACATGCAGATCAGAAGGCAAGCTGCTCTGCTGGCAAAAGCAGAAGCAGAGGAGTGGACATGTGTTTGATATATCTGGTGTTTCTTCCTCATTGTTTATTAACCTCTGCACATAAACTTGTGGGAGAGACATTTTATCCCTTTTTATACATGACTAATCTCAATCTCAAACCATTCTAGTGACTGTTCCAAATCACACTGCAACAAACTTTAAGGCTGAAAGAGTTCAACGGAGCCATCCCATGTCCAAAGAGTAACTTCTGGGGTGAAGGAAGTTCTAACACACTCTGTTCCTTATGTAACCAGCAGACCTTTCTCAGCATATGGGTTATTATGAAAGTATAAGCTAACATATTGGATGCATTCCCAGAAATGAAGTAATTAATTGACATATGCTGCCACATATTACAACATTAAAAGTCTGACCCCATGTTCGAATTGGCTGTATCCCGATGTTCTCCACGTGTTAAACAAATAGGTCAATTACTCCAGGGATCGCACAGCCTGGGATTTGAAATTTAACCTCATGGAGCTAATAAATGGGAAAAGGATTCAGTCATCTCAATTCCACCAAACACATCCCAACTGAGATTTCCAGAACCTGAAGGTAAGATGACTGGGTGTGTTTCCTTACACAAGCAGCAAGCAGAAACAGCGTGTGAGTTGTGTGAGGGTGTTTGAGTGTGTTGAGTATATGTTTCCTTATACAAGCAGCAAGCAGAAACATTTCTGGGTTCTGTGTGGTGCTCACCAGGACCAGGGCCTTGCAGAGCTAGGCTGATCCTGCATGCTGGCTGCTCCTGAGGCAGATCAGTGCTCAGACTGAAATGAGAGCTCAGACCTTAGGGTGGTGTCCTCTTGAGCATTTGTTGTGGTCTATTCCATTGTAATAATTTTAAGGACTAAATCATAATGTATAGCATCTTGAAAATAATCTAATGTATATGCATCTCACTCCATAATCATAAAAGTATTCTCTTTTTTAACTTTCTGTCATACACATTTTGTAGAATTCACAAAACGAGGCTTTAGTCTTCATCAATGAACATGATATGAAAGATCATTTTGGTAATTATGTTTTTTCGTGATAGCAATTTAGTAGTTCTGTAATACCCTTTTTCCATCATACATTTTCCATCATATATTTTAGAGGAACTTAAAAAGAACTTCTGAGAATATAAATTACTTTGCCCTTTCTCTTGAGTTTTTTTTTTTTTTCAGAAGAAAAGCCAGAACACATATTGATCCTCTCAAGGTACAGGGCTAGCTTTATATTTTCCAAATATTTTTTATTTCTTCCCTGCAGTCAACTTTAAGTAGATTCCAATTTAAAGTGCACAGTATAGAGAAAAACTTCAATCTGAATTTGACTGCATAAACACATTTCAAATTGTTTTAACCTGTGTCTTTAATTCTCATGGAGACCACACATTTTCTATACTTATATTGAGTAATTACACTTTGTCGAGTTGAAATTATGCAAATAATACTGAGAGGTCTTCAGGAGGACTGGGACAGGCCACATCCCAGATCTGTAATAGACAGATGCACTCGATTTTATCATTTAAATACTTCATTCACTTTCCTCAGAACCAGCGACAGTTTCTGAGTAGATGAAAGCAATGGTTTCTGCCATGAATAAAGCTCTTCCTGGAGACCAATACCTGGTTAAGTACTCAGTGAAAACTACAACACTTTTATAATAAGTTTGTAATTATGTCCCTATTTTAAAATACTAACTGGGGACTTGTTTTGTGTAATAAGAACTAATAAGAACATGCCTGACTTTGAAGGAGCTATAATGGCTAATTCTGCAAGTGTGCAAACCAGGCCTCATCTTCACCCATGCCTGATGAATTCCCTGGAATGTACTGACTGGGTTTTATGTCATTTATTCTTTTTTAAAATATCATTTATTTATTTGAGAGAGAGCATGGGTATACCAGGGCTTCTTGCCACCCCAAACATACTCCAGAAACTCATGTGTCACGTTGTACATCCAGCTTTATGTAGGTACTGGGAAATCAAACCTGGACCAGCAGGTTTTGAAAGCAAGTACATTTAACCACTGAGCCATATCACCATCCCTGTTGTATGTCATTTAAACTACAAAGATATGTTGGCTTTCATTGGTCAAATAAACATTGACATAATCATCTTATATAATTTTCACTTGTGACTCTGGCTAGAGAAGCTTCTCTTTTTCAGATGGTGACCAGTGGGATAACTCAAAAGATACCATAGAGTGAGATCAGTGTAGGTTAACAACTATACACAATTTTGGATTACCAGGATTCGATTTTTAGTAGCCTCCCTATCAATTGGTCCCATAGTGCATCTTGTCTTGGGAGCCTAAGAGTAC